>JBBPDA010035719.1:0-21349 GCA_037974385.1 Arnoldichthys spilopterus | reverse complement strand
TAGGCGCGGAGTGATGAACACTGGAGCCTCTGAAACTCTCAGAAAGAGAAGTGTCCGCTTTCTCACTGAGCTCAGCCGTCCGGCTCAAAAACCCTGCGGAGACATTAGCGGATGCCTCGCTGCTCAGCGTCTCAGAGTCTCCCTGTGTGTGTGTGCGTGTCATCACCAACAGCATCAGCCCGAGTGTGCGCCCTCCGTTGTGTTTAGCCATGGTGATCGAGCTCAGTGCACTACCTACACCTGTTTGTCGGTACCTGAAACATCTCTGGCCAGGTTCCTCCACACCGGAGCGAAGGCAGAGCAGTGTCCACACCAGGTCGCATAAAACTCTATCATCAGCGCAGAGGAAGAGTTAAACACCCGCGAAACACTGCTCGAGTCCAACACCAAAACACGGTCAGAGGGAGAGTACAGTCCAGCATGGGATTGCGAGCTCCACAGAGCGGCCAGCAGCACACACACCAGCCACGAATTAGCCTTCAGTCTGCTCAACTGAGGCAGAGACGTGGCAGAGCAGCACCACGCCATAATCCAGCTACACTCTGAGAGAAAGAGAATCAGACAGAGAGAGGGAGGGAAAGGGAGAGAGGGAAAGGGAGAGAGGGAAACTTTGGGCTGCTGTTCCCTCCCACTACACACACACACACACACACAGAGCTTAGTATTGCTATCTTTGCGAGTACATTTCGTTGACTTCTGTAATACTGTATTTCAGTAAAACTACACCGACACCTAAAACCAACACCAACCTCAGTAAAAAACACACTTTTCTGCTCTTTTAGTTTTTCCTTAATTTGAATTTGTGGAGAAAACAGCATGGTTCCTTATATGGACCAGCAACATGTCTGCGCCACCACAGCTCTTCCAGTAGTCCTATCATTATGAGGACATTTGGTCCTCACAAAGAGTGAAATACACACACACACGAGACAGAAACATCCAATCGAGTAATTTCCGGTTGATATTTTGCATTAATAGCTGAAATAATAACACTATTACTTTTTTTAGCAGTCACATTAATCTATTAACACTGTCATTGCCCCAATAATAACCTGCATTGATGATTTCATTACCTCTCTATAAACTCCATTAGCTTATATTTGTATTACTGCACAAAAGAAACCTGCACTAATATTTGCACTGCTGCTCTATTAACTGCAGTATTAGTTTCTTTAATGCACAAACACATGACTGTAACCCATACTCCAGCAGGCCGCGCCCATTTGAACATCACACCATTCAATATCTAAGGCCCTTTAAAGACAGTGATAAAGAGGGCTGATGTGAAACTCGCCCTGTCAGGACTGGCCCATACAAAAGCAGGGGCTACAAAACGACCAGTGAGCCTTTTTTCATATGTAATGCCGATAATGGTTTGCTGGCTGGTCGTTAAACAAACAAACAGGGTTCTGTGAGGACAACGTAGCTTTATAATATCCCGAACGCACCAAAACCTGGTCTGAAAGGCAGCGTGTCGGTCAGTTCTCTGATAGATAGATAACTGTTTGTGAGGAGGATTTGAGAGACCCTGAACACATCAGAGGTCTTGCTTACCCACACCTCAGCCGCAAGGTTTCTCTACAGCGCAGCACTGCTAGCATTTCTCCCTCAGATGCCCTGAAGGACTAAAGGGAACTGTGAACTTTATGCTTAAAACTTTCTCCGCGAGGGGAGATTGTCTCTACAGGACAAATGTTTTTTCTCCCGGATTCTAAGCGAAGGAGCACAGTTGCACGTCCACCGCCGGTCGTCACTGCAACTCTTCCCCATTGCCAAATATTTACCTACTGATTGTGTGCCCTGCGTTTCTGACTCGACACATTCCACCCACACAAAACACGTCCCCGGTGCTGAATCTGCCTCAGGATCGAACGGTTCATCAATAACGGAAAACAGAGTTTAAAAAGGGACGGGTTCTTGATTGAGAAAAGAGGAGCTTTATTTACAAATTTTAAAGATCAATTTAGTACACAAATATTTATAATATGTACATGTGCGCAAACGGAGTGTCTTCCAGGTCCTACTGCGGACAAGCAGTGGACAAGTGGACAGGCCTTTATTTACACACTCACGATGAAGAAGGGGAAAAAAAAAGTCTTCAAGTGCACCTGCGTCACTCACAGTAGATCATTATAAATATTCATACACTTTAGAGATGCAAAACACTTGCTCTAAGCTAGTTTTAAAAAGTAGAAACTGATTATCCAACAATTTGTGCCACTTTGATAATTTTTTTTTGTTTTAAAAAGCAATCACCGTTACCATCCAACAAAATCAAAAATCAATCTGCACAGTTATTAGTAATTAGAGCCTATTCTCTAAAGGAGGTAGAGAGAGGAGTCACATAAACCCTAACTCTGCGTAAGGGCTGACCAGTCTGGGGGGAGGGGGGCGGAGACATTCAACAAAAGGCCAGCTTTGCTCAGCAGGCCCTGGTACTGCATAGCTGAACTGAGTTCAATAAGCTACTGTGTTACATTAATCTACGTTAACGCCACAGAAAGGAAGATTATTACATATTTAAATCAACACTTCAGTGCTTTTCATCCTAATTTCCACCTGCTGCATCTGTATTGCAGGGTCAATCACCATGGACAAGATCCTTGAGAATAGAAATCCAGCCGGTCAAAATGCACACAAGACAGCAAAGGACAGAAACTGCATTCCATCAGCATCGAAAAAAACTTTTCCTGAGTTTTTTAAGTCAGGAAAAGTATGCTGCATATCTGCACGATTTGTTCTTTCAGAGATTGCGGTGTAGTCTTCCAGACAGAAAACTTGTAGCAGTAGAATGGGCAGAGTTTTCCCAGACTCCGCCTAATCACCATGGAGGGAAGCAAATACCCAGGGATGTTGTTTTTTTCTGTTGTTGGAAAGTTGGATAAAAGTTGGAGTCAAGTTTGCTGGTCTTTTCCATGTTCGCGGTAATCGGCCATACACTACAGAAGCAGCAGCTAGAGATCCTTTAAAGACGAAAAGCACTGTCCATGTAGTCAGGTCCAGCAGATCCTCTGTGTTTATGGCTGTTTGGAAATGGGAGCAAGGTTTAGGGTGCAATAAAACCCAGCAGAACTTCTCAGCGACGAGCTGAGTTCTCTGCTGACGTGTTACAGTGGAAAAAAAGACATCTTGCGCTTCCTGTCCAAAATGAACGGTGTTCAGTGTGTAAAGCTGAAAGAATCTTTACAGCTTCTAACGTTTTTACACACATCAGCCTGACTGTGCCACGGACGGCTTCAGGCCTCAGGAGCCCACACAGTAAGGCAGAAATGGAGGTTTAACAGTTTCATGTGTGGAGAAAAAACTGGTGGAAGAAAGGCTGGGAGATGTTCCTCATGCTTCAGGGAACAGAGAACCAAGGAGGCACTTAAAAAAGAGAAAAAGGCAGATAGTGAGGTGACAAACCAGCAGGACAGTACTGACCAGAGAACGGTTATCGCTAGAGGTAAAAGAACGCGCTCGTCTTTTGGCATCCACTATCTCTACATGACAGTACAAAGTTGTGATGTTACAGAAAATGAAGAGTTAAGCCATTAAAGGAACACTCCAGTGTTCTTCAGCCTAATCTCTGCCTGCAACATCTGTAACGTACAGTCAGTTAACATGGACAAGTTCATGTTTCCCTGTTTTCAGCAAAAAACAGACAACTTACAAACTTGGGTCACTTCTAACAGAAGCATACGCAACGCTGATGACTTCAACAGCCGCTGGTTTGTACAATAAGTGAATTTCAATTTCGATTCCACAGCCAGTTGAAAGATGCTAGAGTGTTCCTTTAGGCAGACAGTGTTTGTATTACGTTGCATTAAAATGCAGTTTAACTACAATTTCTTTGCTTCAATCAATACATTTGTATCATGTTCCATTCCCACACATTCACTTTATGTGCTTTCACTAGGTTTTGCAATTCTGCACATTCCAAAATAGCTTCTCTGTATACATTTTCAAATATTTTTTGCAGACTTAGTTTTTTAAAACGACATTTTTCAAATAAGTTAAAAATAACAATAGAGGCAAAAGGGAAGGTGTCATTGTACAATCAGATTGGCCTGTAAGTCGAACATCGCCTCGATTCCGCTCTGATCGGGGCACTGAAATACACACACCGTTTCCTAGAAAGAGATTTAGCAGCAATGGAGCACAGGTGCAGCCTTAAGCAGCTGGCATACACACAGCCAAAGCTGAGGAGAGGCTGCCCTTCATACAGGACAATAAAAGGCTGGACTAGGAGATTCCTGTTGAGGCTGAAGATCCTACAGCACAGTGATGAAGTATGTGTGTGTACGCATATGTGTGTGTGAGATGAGCCTGGTTCTGGTTCAGTCCTAAACACACACACAGGACGCTGTGTGGAGTGTGAGATTGGATTCAGATAGTGTAACAGCAGCGATGAGCTCGTTGGGAACTCTTCTCTTGGATCTCAATCAGAATTTGATGTGTTTGGACCTCTTCTCCTGAATCTGTATCAGAATTTCAGCTGTGTCCTTGAGCAGGGCGTCAAAGATCCCATCTGCCAGCTGCATCTTCACAAACAGCTCATCTTCATCATAATTCACCCACAGAGCCTCCTCCTCATGTAGCTCCTGCACCTGAAGCAGCAAACAGCACAGCGTTAGGCCATAGCTCAAGGGCAGAAGACCAGAGCGATCATAGAGAACTTACTCATGTGCAATACTGCTATACACAATCCATACTCAACCTGCACTGTATGGTCACTCGATATTTTTATAGTTAGAAGAGACAGATTTCGATTTTTTATTGTATTTATTGTCACGTTTAATGTTGCTAGTGTCTACTGTCATTTTGTAATGCTGTTAACTGTGTAGTGTGTGAAAGAGGCAAAACTTTGAAGTCTGAACTCAAGAATGTTTGCTTTTTAAGTGGACTAAGTTGGCACTGCAGTGAATTTGACGAATTTAAATTCAAATTGTAACAGAAAAATAGTTACGCCTCATTAGAATTTACACCAGGTGCAAGTCAAATCATTTTTCTACAGCACTGGACTGCTTCCTAGTGAGCGTGCTCTAAGTTACATTCATTTTACAGCTACTTAAAATCATATACAATATAAAACTGCAAAAAAATCAAAACATGGAAAAGAAAATATTCAATAGTTGCTGCCCATGACCCAACCCTGCAACCTAGTAATCTGATGGATGATTTCGAGTATTAAACCGAATCTAGAAGCCAAAGGGATGACACGGACAAGTTGTGTAAGACAATTTACCAGGATGTGATCGACTCTGTCTCTCTTTTTCCGTCCAAATTTCAGCATCTTCTGCCAGTCTGTTTTGTTATTCTGGTCTTTCTTCAGGCTGTACAGCTTTAGAACCTCATTGGTGACAAATGCCTGGAATAATAAATGAGAGGTTAGTGACATATACGGTGGTTAGTACGTTAAAATAGCACCAAGTGGGAACTATATTTGCCATTGTGAACACATTCAATCACACACAAAGTGCATCACAATAAAATGTGACCTCTGCTCCACACTTGTATCTTGCTCAAGGGTACCCTCAGTGATACCTGGGTAAGGACTTGAACCTGCGACTTTCAGTTCACAAGGGCAAAGTCCTAACCACTAGGCCACCATATATTAGCCCATAATTGTCCAACTAGAAATCCAACTCAGACTTGTGCTTAGACAACCTATATAATAACCAGAAAAAGAGCTAAATAGCACATTTTTACAGCAATTACTTTTAATACATAGAATAAGGACACAAATACATAGTCATAGTGAATGCCATGAATCAGAATGCAGCCAATCAAGGCTAACAAGGCACTGGTCACTAAAGATGTCTCTCATACAACCATAGTTTAAAAAAAAAAAAAGAAGAAAAAAAAGACTCCTACCTGAACTTTAGATAGGTCACTAGGGCCATTGATCCTGTGGATGGAAGCTGAGGTGCGCCGTGGTTTGACCCACTGAGGTTGGTCGGCATTTGGATCTTCCATAAAAATGTCCTGAACGACTTCCCATGAGAGGTCAAACACAGCCTGCAAAAAACAGACCGGGTGAGTTAGCAGATTAGCACTTTTTCGGCTTAAAGTACTATAGTTTCAATTACGTCAAGAAGTCATATTACAGAACAGAGTTAAGTTTATGGCTTTAAAAAATTCAATTTACAAACATTCCCCCTGATCTCAAATGCACTTGATGAAGAAAATTTTGAGCACACATACTCTTAGGCTTGTGAGGTTTTGTGCAACATACTTCGTCCGTCATGCCCTCTAGCCACAGCCAACAGACGTCCATATCATTGGGGCTCACAAATATTGATATTGTCTGAGAGGTCGCTACTAACGTTGGGATTCTCTTGGTTGCATCTTCCTCCAGTTTCAGCTTGTGAAATAGTAGCGATAAGGCTTGGAGAAAACTGATAAGCTCATTTCGGTGTAGTTTGGTAAAATCCCAATTTTATAGCAAATAAATAGCATTTTGTTATTTCTTTCTGCCAGCTTTCTCTGGTTAGCAAGAACACATTAATAAATTAATGCACAGCATGAAATTTTAAAATCCCTGAAATTTTGGCTACCAAAAAAAAAAAAATTCACAGATCACCTTGTTTAATCGCTAAAGGAGAAAACCAGAAAAGCTTTAATTTGCATGACAGTGGAAAGACCACTAACCACTGTGTTTTGAAGCCCGTGTATTGTGAAAGATGCAATCTATTGATTCCAAACTCTTGTTGTTAATAGATTCAGGTTTAATGCGTGTGTGGTTTTTTTGATGACACTAGACATCCTGTTTTTTTTATAGAAAGGTCACACAGTTAAAATGGTGGAAGCATATATGTTTAAGTATGAATTTAGACTGTCCTTTGGTCCAGTGCACAAAAAAAATTGTGGACATGTCACATACAGTCAACTGCACTTGGGTAAGAGGACAACTGTATAACTCCCATAACCCCAAACAATTTCCTTAAAGCTCATTGATTGACTCGCCTGCTTGTAGCTCCGGATGCACTCGGCCTCCTGCTCGTCATTTCTGCTGTGGCCATTCAGGAAGGCTTCAGAGGGCTGAGGTTTTTGGACTGCAGTCAGGCTCTGCTGGCCTTGGTCTAGGCTGCAGTACTTCCAAATCTCCAGCAGGGCGGCACTAACCAGTTTCTCCACCTCTGGGGTGGTGTGTGGGACAAGCATGGCCGGTTCCTCTGGCGGTTTGGGCTGTGGGAGTTGAGGCCTGGCTGGGGCTTTGCCCTGCGGTGAGCCAGACACTGACCCCTCCTCCTGCCGCTGTTTGAGCTTCTCCTGCTCTTTCCGAGAACTCAGACCAAAGTCCTCATCAAACCAGTCCTGCTCATCACCCAGAGCATCCAGCAGCTCACGGCTCAACTCCAGCTCCGCCAGCCGCTTCGCCAGCTCCTCCTGACCACTGGGACCCAAAACTGGACTCTCCTAAAAAATGGGGTTGGACCACCACAATATTACAACCTCATTAATGTTAAGGCTACAGCAACACAACTATTGTCACAGTAATAGGAAAACTTCTTCCAAACTTGCAACTTCAAAGAAAGGAAAAGTATGTCACTTAAGCACACAAAATCTGTAGTTCAAATTTATTTGGCCCATTCATAATGAACTACTCAGACAAAGTAATGGGTCACTATCTTCACATATAGTAAAAAACACAAAAGAGGTTTTCTGGGTATATACACATTTGTGATTACATATGACTGCACTACCTTTAACAATAAACTACCCTAGAGATGGTGCACAAACAAAACTACCAGCTGGACTTTGCTCGTCACTACAAACCAAAAACAGAACATTAAGTCAGTATCTGTAGGTGTTTGTCAATGCTGCAGGAAAAGTCAACTTTTGCCTCAGTTCATCAGGTAAATCATTGACTTTCTTAAAACAATCTTTTTAATGATGTGGCAATTATTATTGATTTTACCTTTGGACAGATCATCCTGATATCAACTGAATTTGTGTGTTTGAGGCAAAATATACTGCTAAAACTTGGCTACCAAATTTTACAAGAAGGTTAAAATGATGTGGAAACATTGGAAGGTACCCACCGATCTGTTGCAAAGCTCTGGGGAGGACACTTCTTCTTGTTCTTTGTCGAAGAAAGTTTGCAAGTCATCTGTCCTTGTACTGGATTTGAACTGGGACAAATTGTTTTCTACAAATTCTTCATCCTCGTTGAGGAAGACATCTTTCTGCTGATTGGCAGCTCTGATTTTTTTCTCCTTCGCCTTCTTAATCTCCTGAAACTGCTGCACAGCATCGTTCATAAAGCTGTTCAAAAGTTTATCAGCCAGGACATTAAGGGGCCTGCTCTCTTTCACATGTTCTCCAACCACCCTGTCTACACTGGTCATCTTAGAGGAGAAACCTGTGGATTTCTGAAGGTCTCCGACACTGAACCTCTCACCACTGACCAGAAGGTCCAGTATATCCACAGTTTGCTCCTCTTCTGGAACGTCAAGCATTCCTTTGTCCTGCACGGTGGGTAGAGTGCCATTGACATTTGACACGTCTTCAAACTCCAGGATAATGTCTTTGCTTCCTCTGTTTGACACTGGGAATTTTTCTCCATTGATGTTGGTTATGATATCACAACTAATGCCATTCAGGTCAAGCTCTGAGTTTACAAAGCTGTCTTTTCTAGGCTCAAAGTCAGATGTTTTTTCAGAGGGTTCTCTTAGTTTTAAATGGCAATCTGTATCTGACTTTTTATTCTGCTGTGTGTTTTGCTCGGACATAACCTGAGAGCTGTCCCTCTCCAACATTTTGTTTGATTGGTCATCAAATGAAGAGTCTTCATCCTCAGTGGTGTCGACATAGCTCTCAAACCTGTCAGGCAGAAGAGTAACCCTATCTGGAGGGGCAAATATTCCATGGCCTTTTTTACACTGGAAGTACACAACACCATCATAGGTTCCATCATTACTTCCCTCAGACTTATCTAGCTCCACTCCAGCCCAGAATCCATTGGCAAAACTGGTTTGACCCTTGAATCTGAGAGTGCCTGGCTGAATGTTGCTCACCAGAACCCTGTCGCCAATGCAGTAACTAGGCATTTCATCCCTATGTGGTGAGGTGGCTGATCTGGAGGGTAGGGTTGTTGGAGATGTTGGACTGTTGGCAACATCATCGCTGAAGTCATTTTTGGAAGGCTTCACCACACTGTCAAGGTCGAGTGGCCTCTCAGGGTGGAAGCTGCCACTGGTAATCCCTGATTTGACACTGAGCTCTTCATCTACCTCCTCCTCACTGCTGGCAAATGATGAATTGTAGGATTTTTCTTTAAGCCTTAGGGCTGAAGGGGAGGTGGGATCAGACCCTTTATTATCCTCCCGAAATGATGAGACAAGTGACGATTCAAAATCATCATTATAGCCATCAGCTGAGGGTAAGGTCTCTTTATGATCATCCAGATCTTCTTTCCTGGAAGAAAAGTCAGGAGTGTAAGATCCATCCATGGGTGAAGGGCTTTTCTCAGGTACAGCTTCAGCTTTCTCAGTTACTAGGGGTTTATTTAGGAGTGAAGAGCTAGACATTATATCCTCCATCCTGTTCAAAGAGTCTCCAGACTGAGGGGATTCTTTCACTTGATGACTGCTCTCTCCAGACAGAGCAGTCTTTCCTTCATTTTCAAAGTCCTTAGCCCTGCGTGAGGGAAGCTGGAGGTCCAGTTTGAGCACTGGATGTGAGTGTTGGCTGGAGTTGGATAAGTCATGGTTGTCACCGGAACCTTCAGACTTTAGACAGTCCAGGTCTTCTAGGACCTCTGACTTTTGACTGGAGACTACACTCTGGTCAGCTGAGACATTGAACTGCAGTTTGGTAGCACTTTCATTCTGGCTGAGATGGTGTTCAGAAGACTGTAGACCCAGACCCATACGCTCAGGACTTCCAAACACTGGAGTTGTGGTCACAGTAGGTGGATCTTCATCTGAAGAGATGACCTCATGGTTCTCGATCAGCTCACTGTGGCCAGCTGCAGTTATAAACAAAAAAATAGCGTATTCACATCACTTGACAATGTCATCAATATGCTGTAGGTACCTCACCAGTCTCCAAATTTTAAAAAATATATCTTTATGTTTTATGAGTAATATAAACATCTGTTTGTGTCCTGTTTACAGTTCTATACAGTTCTTAAGTAATATCATAAACCCACCACTCTCAATAACAGACTCTGTAAGGATTGCCTCCTCGAACTTGCCGAAAGTCCTCAGATTCTTCTCAGTGTCAGGCCTGCTGAAAAAAACAGGTAAAATGGGGGATAGCAATACATTGCGATGAAATCGGTCTGAAGATGGTGACTCAAGTAAACCGATTTTGGAATGTTAGTCAGTGTGGACTGACCTTTGTATGGCTGGAGCTCGGATTCTCAGCTTGTTCTCCACTCCTGATGCTGGAGTTTTAATCTGGGGTTTAGCTGCAGGTGTGCTGTCTGCCTCCTTACTCAACTCTGCCTTAGTCTTCTCAATGAAGGTATTATACGACTGTGGAAGTGGGAAACGGCACATTCAAACACAGAACAAAACACACAAAGAAGAGTTTTTTCTTCCCCCTTTAGAGCAGGGAATATTTTTGCTCTATCCCAGTACCTGGTTCAGGTCTTCTGTAAGCAGAGACATTTTTTAAGAGAGGACTGTCAGGGGGTCCCTGAGAAATGGTTTGTGAAACACTGCTTTTTAGCGGATCAGTTTGAAATGAAAATAGAACAAGGCTGAAAAAAAACCATGCAGGCATAATTGTTACATTTCTAAAATAAGCCAATCACAGAACTGGCTCAATCAGATGTGTTTGGGCTATAGTAAAGTGAAGATTTTTATGGCTTCACAAACCTTAATTTAGAAGTTTCCCAAAAACTACATCTAGAGTCAAGCACACCCAACAGGAAAAGTTATAGACACTGCTAGTAGACAGTCTTCACATTGGGTTTAAAATATCCAGTTCACTTAGAAGGCCTGCTTTGTGAAACACTTCCCCTGCTGTGCTGGGAGAAGCTCTGATTATGATTTAGGCCTAGTTTAGCAGCACAGTGTGTTTTAGTGTTTAGCATTATTGCTAAAATTCAATATTAAATAAAATATATTTTTAAAAGCATTTATAAATTATCATAAGCCCATGCTTCCTGAGTGCAGCTACTCTACAATAAAAGAACAGCCACCTGAACAGCTTGTTTCCATTGACTGCTCTGTCATAAAATCAGAACAGAATCTGCTGTGCTGTAGATGTTAACCAGACAGAAAGTACATTTATGAAAACAACATCATTTTGGTCCAGGTTCTTTCAAAACAATCTGAAACAGCAAATGACATTCATTGCAAGTTTGTTGCAATTATGAAAATTCCTAAAACTACAAATCATTAATCACTGGTACATGATTATCAGGCTCTGACCTCCAGCTGTTTGAGTAGACTGGCCTCCTGCGCTTTCAGGCGTTCCTTGTTCCGCTGTTTCTGCGCCTTCTTCAGCCGCTGGACCTCAGCCTTGCGCCGACGGAGCTCCTCCTTCAACGCTAATACTCGTCCCTCTATGTCACTCTGATCCGAGGCAGCCTCTGTACGGCACAAGCAAAAGATTACTGCACAAACTCCACACAGCGGAATGAAGTTAATCCAGCAGTCACCATAATCAGCACAAGCTTCGACAACCTGGATTGCTGGATGCAGGTCTGAACAGTAAGTGTGTGTAACCAAGACAAAAGCAAAGCATACACAAACAAGGCTGCAAAACATTGTATGAAGTATATGGGCCATATGTCTTCAAACAAATGCATTAAAAATCTCTATAAAATGTACATATGATTAATACGGTCATTCAGAAAAACTGTAATACAGTATGGGTTGGGGGGGGGTGGGGGTGACATGATTCATATGGTCTCATTACACCATAAAAAAGTCGCATGCATTTACATGTAGCCACGTGTTATACTCACCAGAAGTTGGGGCTGAGGGACGGGGCTCACTGCTCCTGCAGCTGTGTTCAGCCACCTTACTGTTGGAGCTGTAAATAGTCGGAGGAGTCTGAAACACAATCACAAAGGGTGTAAGATTTTAGGCTCGTCACCATCAGGAGAAATTGAATTTTTGTCTAAATGAAACCGCCACTCGAAATACCTATAGGCGAAAATCAAAAGTTGATATTTTCTTTTGTACGCAGTTCCCTTGGCAAAATTTTTTTTTTTTTTAAAGAATCTTGTAAAGTTGATAAAACCTTCCTCTTTAAGAAATATTTTTCTTTCTCCAAATTTATTTTTTTGTTTATTTTGTAAAGCATCCTTGGGTATGTGACAGGTGCCATATAAATGTAACATTGTTGTTGTTCTTGATTTATGAAGTTTATATGTAACAGGCTATTACTATAAAGGAGAAGCCTTTACAGTCCAAGTTCTAGACAATAGCCAGGTAAATGTAAGGTACAGGCTCTAAAACAAAGTAGTTTAAAGTACCAAATTACTCAACATTTGGAGAAAACACATCTTAGGACAGTATAAGTGGTATGTCTAAGGAAGAGCCCAACCACCCTGCAGAGAAAACTCATTAGGCCACCTGTATCTGCGATCTCAGGCTGCGTTATCATTATATTAGTATATATTATGGTGGTGGCATATAATCCAATGTCCAATTTAATCCAATCCAAAATAATGATCTAGTTCTCTGGAATTTGTACCTCACACTTACCTATTAATACCTACAGAACAAACGTTGATTCAGGCCAATATGTATCAACTTTAGTTAAATACAGCATGTATACATCTTGGTTGCTGCTTTAGTAACCCTGTAATCTGTTTTAGAATAAATAAAGCTTATATCTTTGTATTTACCAGTGACTTGGGAGGCAGTAACAAAGAGTATCACTGGAGAAGGAGCTCTAAATGAACTTCTGCAGTTATTTATAGGTCATGAGTGAAATGAAATGAGAAAAAATCTTCTAGATTCCCCCTAAGTGTGATGCAAGTTCATCCCCTACTCCAATGCGGGGTGTTCCTTACCTCAAGGCTTCGTGTGGACTCCGATTGCTGAGCAGTGTTTGTATGTGTCTTAGGGCTGCTGCTGGTCTGTGTTGAGGGCTGTTTGGATGCAGGGCCATCTGAAGAAGGGCTAGCCACCTGCTCTGAAACCCACACAGCCGAGTGCACGCTGGACACTGCAGAAGTGTCATCCTCTCTCACCACTTCTGGATGAATTGAGACACACACACACACCATGTTTTTGGTATGCCTAAGCTATAAATGGATAATATCTTAATCAAACTTTTTTTCAAAACCGATAATGAACATTTGTACATGTTTTGAATAAAATATTTATGTAGTTATGTTCCTTTAGGCAAGAGCCTAAACAGTGAGCAGGTGGTGAGCCAGCTATTGTATAATAAAATTACAGAGCTTAAGAAACAGTGATCCTAAGGGAAAACTCAATTTAAAAAGTTGCTGAAAATGACTGGTATCACATTATATGGGATATCGTTTTCGGCCATAATGCACAGCACAATTTTTTACCCTACTGCTCATAACCTCTTTGTATATTGTCAGAACTAAAAAATGGCCAAAAAACTTTCAGACACTTTCATATAATGATCTTCAGTCAGAGTTCACAGGTTAAGCGTAATGAACTAAAGTCTCTTCTTGAAATCCTGCATTAATCTCGCTTGTTGCTTAGACTTTACCCACTACCCCACCCCCAATCAAAATCCTCAAGGCTCAAAGAGCACATTGTTTAAGCTTGGAACCTGTGACAACTCAGCCTTTTGGCTGAATCCCATATGGCTCCTTACTGGATTATCAGTGCATTATCTGATATGCAAAAACTTATTTCATGACCTACAGACTTGAATAAATGACTAGAGAATACTAAGTGCGGACATTTTCAGACAGGTGTACTGTAGGATACAATTAACACCTTTCTGCACAAGGGTGGATCTGGTCATTTCCAAAACGCCCTGTGCTCTACAAATATGTCGAGGAGGTCCAGCTGATCTTGGTCTTGTATCTAAGGGTTCATTATGGTGACAGAAGCTTCAGTCAAAAAGACTAGCTACTGTTTGAATAGAAACAGTAACTAAAATTACATGTATTTAGATTTTTGGCACAAAAAGACATAAGAACCACCATAATTAAACACACTGAGGGAATAGCATGTTCTTTTCCCCTCTGACATTAGCAGAGACTTGCACAAACTACAACCCTAAGCCCTACAACCGACATTTTATTCACAGAACATGGAAAACATATCAAATGTTTAAACCAAATAAATGTACTATTTTAAGGAATTAGCATCCCTTCTACTTAGTCTGTAAATGCCTGGTAACCAGAAAACTGGTTACTGGATGTCTGAAAGAGGAATGTTGTTACTGTCTTGCTGAAAAGGCTTTCCCAGATAAAGACGTAACCTGGTTGAGAGGATATGTTGCTCTAAGACCTACATAAACACCTTTTAGCATTGGTGGTGCCTTTCCAGATGTGCAAGCTGCCAATTCCAAAGGCACTAGTGCCATCAGAAATGCAGGCTTTTGAATGTCTAATCAAAGAGAGTCTAATTCGAATTTTTTTCATGTTGTTTACATGTGGCTTCTTCTTTGCACGACAGAGCTTTAATCCTGTATTTAAAAACGGCATGACAAACTCTGTTCACAGACAATGATTTCCTGAAGTGAGATTCTTAGTTTTTGATGATATTATGTACTGTAGATGGTGAGATATTCAAAGTCCTATTACCCGAACAACTTTTTATACCAAATCAGGTTACTGACCTGTATGGAACAAACTTAATTAGTTCATAATTTAAATTCTTTTAAGTACCAGTTACTTTTCCAGTCTTTTATTGGCCATTCTCCCATGTTTCTGGATATGTACTGCTGCCATCTTGTCAAAAGAAGTGAATATTTTTTATGTAACAGAAACATATCAATGTTGAAAGTGAGATGTATTAATGTTCTGTTGTGAATAAAATACGGGTTTATGCGATTGGCAAATCATTGCATTCTTTCAAAATTTTACCCAGTGTCCCAACGTTTTTGGAACTGGGGCTGTACGTCAGTAAAAGTACAGCTGTTCCGATGAGTTAAACCCAACACTTTACTACGAGACTTTATTCTAGTTCTTTTCTTTGTCACCTGTTAACCTTCTAATTTGTCACCTGTCTATCTGTATTTACTTTATAGGTTCCTTTGGTGTCTTGAGATTCAGCCTTTCTGCTGTTTAATCTTTTTTCATCTTCCATATCTCTCTTTAAACAGTGGGGAAATTTGGGCAAACTAGAGTATTTATTTAACAATATGACTGTTAAGAGAGTTAACTCTTCTTTTCCTCACCTCTGTCTGCGCTCCTGTCCTGCCTGTAGGTGGTGCTGTTGTTAGACTGCAATATCACCGCGTTAGCGGAGTGTTTCCGTTGTGGTTGCTGCTCCCAGGCTGCCAGTGCCTGTTTCTCCATTTGCCGCACCGCAGCCTCTTCAGCGTCCAAACGCTGCCTCCACTGCAGCAGCTCTTCTGCCTGCAGACGCCGGCGCACCAAACGCTGCTCACGCTCGGTCAGAAACCTGACACCGAGAGAATTGAAGGGGTCGGGGCATTGCGAGGGGAGAAGAAGAGAAATAAGAGAGAAACATAGTGGTTAAAGGGAAGTGAGTGAGTAATCAAACAAAACCGTAACAGTATGACAGGTCCTTGAAACGATAGTTTAGCAAAAAATAAAAGTACACACACACACACACAAGATTCTACCACTGTCTATGAAAATGGACATTATAAAAAAAGAACATTGTACAGCTAGACACATTAGCAGGGACCACCTTAAAAGCCTGATTTTTGTCTGTGCTTTTGATTTTATTTTTGTAGAACTATCGCTTCAATCAACCCTTTTTCATGAAATTAATTCAGATGACAGACATATGCAAACAAACACTCACAGAAATTCACACATTTGCAAGGCAAACCATGTCCACCCCTCACCCAGCATGGTTCCAGAGCAGATCAGAAAACATCAATTTCCAATACAGGCACATACGCCTGTCATGTTCATCGTGATCATCATCATAATCATCATCATCATCAACACCACAACCCATGCAGCTGCCTGAGCTCAGGGGAAATGAAGCACAGCACCATTTGGCGGTCAGACCCATTGTGCAGCTTGCTTTTGTCTCTGAGGTTGGAAGGTTGCCTTTTCAACCATTTTATCTATTTGGGTAAAAGCTGTGTATTAACAAATACAAGTAGCACAACCACTACACATCCCACTAAACTCTACTCCCCTGGCTAACACACTGAACGTTTGGAGCTAATATTTTGTAGGTTAATCTCTGTTCATTAACTCTTACAGATACTGAAAATCTCGAGCCCTGCAACACCAAATGTTCTGAACAATAAATGTGTCATATCAGTCTGAATTAAATCAAGGCAATTGTCCAATGACAATTTTTGCTTTTTGCTTTACATCCAAATGCTGTTTTTTGAAGCAGAGAAAGCGATCTGGGTGGTTGTGTTCTTCATGAGGTCTGAGATGATTAAAAGGACGTTAGAGAAAAACAGATGGCTTTATCTGAAACCAATGGTCGCGTCTTGTGAATACAAAAGCCATCTCCATCCAATCTAACCTTCAATTCTATTACAACCCCGAGCTCGTATATACTCATTAGCTCATCGCAGACCACGCTTATTGAATCTGCAGGCAGTGGAAGATTTACTGTGGCCACAGAACAGACCCAGCACTCGTAGCCAGCCTTAATCAGAACCATATAATCCATCAATCTGCACACACTGGAGCTAATACAGGACAAAGAAAAATCACACGGAGATACTTCAAGAAATCTGTGATTTAAAAAAAAAAAAAAGTAGTAAGAGTAATTAAAAAAATTATAAAGTAATAAAAAATAAAAACCTTTATATTATTTTACAGTTGCCCCAAATGTAGCTTATCAGTCAACCTGTGTGGCGAATAAGGTTTGCTCCTTTATTTCTGCACTGGTGCTGCTAGGGTAACGTAGCTAACAAGAAACAGAAGCTTATACCCCACGAATAAGAATTCTGCTAAACTGCATGTCAGTCTTTACACTGCTAACCTTTGGCTGTTAATACTGATTTTAGCAGCGGAATGTGCTTTTGTACATGTTCATAGAAAATGGTATGTCATCCAATGGCAAAAAACACTAAAAATTTTGCAAATCCACAAGCAATTTAGCAAAATTACTTCACAACTCCACAAGGTTTGTAGCAAGAGTGTGACAGGCAAGCAGTTAGCATAATACTAACTGTTAGAGAGTAAGTTTCTATTTATTGTTAGCTGCATGTAGCTTCAGTGCAAATTTATAAAAGCAAATTTAAGACAACACACGTCTTGGCTGACTGACTACATCTATCTGGACTAAAGAGGGAGAAGGCTTTTTAATAGCCAAATCATTAGTTTAATATTTGTAGAAAATGTGTACATCAAGGAAATGTTTCCTTTGAAATAAGTCAAATATCAAAGTAAAAATTTTCAGAACACTGCTTAATTTTCCCCACCACAGAGACAAAATGTCCAGTGCACCGATTTCTTCACAAACCTGCCACAACTCAAACAAGAATAATCTTTGACTTTTGTTTTCATAAGAAGAAACCTGGTTATTTTGGCCTTCTGAACATAAAAACAAGCCAGGACTTAAGAATATATAGTATTCTCATAATAAAAGGCACATAAAATATTTGCCAAAACGTATAGAGTATTGATACACATATTTTCAGTTTTGATATAATTTTCATTTCTGAATTTTGATTCAAATTCTATACAATACAGATTGCTTCAGTTCAAAAAGCTTTTTCAACACCTGCTGCCCTACCCTCTATTAAAATAAATCTCCCAAAAATCACATATGCTACAATTTATAAGACATATATATATATCATGGGAATATCATGATGTCATATGTCATGGGAATCTAATGCATAAGCTCAGGCCTTACTACTTCACTATGCTTTGATCATTGATCATTTTCCATGAGCACAATGAGAGACATTTAAATTTCAGGAAATTTTTTAAAGGTTTTTTACACCTTAAAATGTTTGGTAAAGTCTTAAAGGTGAGGTGTGTACAAGTGGGCTTGCCAAAGACTCAACTAGTTTGACTGTGGCAGAGTTTGGATGTTTAATTCATCACTGGCCCTGTCTGCAGATAGACACAAGCATGCTCCATGGGAAAGGAACAGGCAGCTGTACTGTACCTGACCATCTGAGTGTAGATATAGAGCTGGAATTTAGGATGGAGTTTAGGTAGACAGAGACGGAGCGAAGCCCAGTGCTGGGCACCAAACACAGAGAAAAAACAGAGCACAGGAGAGCACTGCCTAAACACACACACAGGAAGAGGAGGACATGAATGGAAAAGTTAGACAGATAGATGAAGAGAGAGAGAGAGAGAGAGAGAGAGAGAGAGAGAGAGAGAGAGAGAGAGAGAGAGAGAGAGAGAGAGAGAGAGAGACCGATTTTAATGAGCTGCTGGATCGAGTGGAAAACTACAGGGACGAGCTGCAAGTGGTCTTTTCATTTACAGACAACATGGGTTGAGCAAAAATCAAATGACATTTTCCATATCATTCATTATATGCAATAATTATTATATCCATTATATGCCCTTACTGAAGAAGCATTTGCACTATTGCAGCAAAACATTTCAGCCATTCATTTTGAGCTGCTGTTTGCCACTGCACAACGTTAACACTTAACATTAGCTGATGTGAACTGCTTCAAGCTAAAATCTGGAATAGTACTTATGGCCCAGGTCAACAATTAGTCAACCAAAAATACAGTGTCACACACAACTATATTACAAAAGATTTTTATAATTCTTTTTATTATCATCTAAGTTGCTTTACCATTAGCATAAACATTCACATCTGTAGCTGTGGAGCTTGGCTTAAGCGACCAGTTAAAAGACCACCTACAGATGTACTGGGGCTTGTGCTATATATCTGTTATTTCAATCTGGCCATGCAGGTAAGAACGCATGCAGATTTATGTCTGATAAACGCAAATATGTTCACTTCAGCTAAGGCAGCCAATATCCACCTCAACTCTCAGACATAAAGAAATATAACAACAATGTCAAGAGTTGAGAAGGTTAGATGTTAAAATGGGCATGGTTATCATGACCTACAGCTTCAGGGTATTGTCAGTACTTTTGTCAGTGCTCAGTCCAACTGCAAGGATCACAAAGACAGATTTAGAATAATTCTAGATGTCTGCAAACAAAGGGTTCATGATTATATTAGGGCAGTTTATTAAGAGGTATAAAATACTGGTATGACGGTATGACAGGTTTCATCAGTCATCGCAAATATGTAAGTGTAGGCGATTGTTGGGCGAGCCGTGCCAGCAGATAAGGAGAGACACACCGCCTGCTGATTTCTACCACTGCTAATGAATGTCCTGATGGTGGCTAATTATATTAGATGTCTAATTGGAGGAACCCAAATTTGAGTGAAACATAAAGGTGCATTTAGTAAGAGGCTACATCTGCAGTGTGTTTAGCAACATATGACGACTATTCAGGGGAAAATGATTTATTTATTTGGTGATTTTGAGAATGAGTAGTCTTTCAGAAATACCAACAAATATCCAAATCCCTTGGGGAAAGCCCTAATCTTATTATAAGCATTTTTTCTGATGCCTTCTCATACAGATTACTAAAATTATCAGGGTTTTTTTGTACTCTGAGTTTACTGTGCATTTTATACATTACAAGTATCACCCCCCCCCTTTTTTTTTTCTTTTACCCTGTTCACATACTCAATTAAGCCACAGCCAATTCCCACCTACTAGCTAAGGGTGCTACCAAGCTGGAAGGCTGAGTACTATCATGTGCTTTTTTAGAGGCCAGTTGAAGGCAGTTGCTACCAAGTGAGAAAACCTTTAGCATATGTCCTGTAGTTCTTATTCCTGTTAATCGAAGATTAATGCACATTTTTAACCCTTTAACCCAAGGCTCATTATTCAAATATTATTTAAGATATTAATTAGCTATTAATACTTTGCAGGGAATTAAACTTGTGATCTCCGGAACACAGGGCTATTGCTTAGTGCCATGCGGCAGCCCTCTTGCCCAACTTTACATGCAGGTGCTACACACATTATAAAACACCCATCCACTCAGTGGGCTGATGTTATTTAGCCTTTCCTTAATAGAGCATGCTTATGTCTAAATTAAAGCTTCTGCAACGTCCAACCAGAGTTATTCTTCAAACCACACATGCCACCAGCTGAAAAATTCTTACCGGGGGAAACCATTATTCAGTCAAAATATCAAGTGAGGAAACCTTAAACACATTACATGTCATACATATCATAAATATAAAGTAAGTTTACTTAACCCCTTAAGGCTTACACAGGTTAATACTTCAGATTTTAAGCAAACATTAAGAATTATTTACTGTAAATGTCTAAATTCGGTAGATGAAAGTGAGATATTGATGTGATTCACATATTGATTCAGATTTAATTTAGCTTTTAATTGTGAGAAATAATGTATCATGTATCGCAACCTGCATTTTGCTGTTTAAAGGTTTCACCATGAAAAGGCAGCCTTAGAGTTTAAGGGGTTAAAAAACTTATGTGTACTGATAAAAAAACAAAAAAAAAACACTGCAGGTGAGAAGATGGACTCAGAATGGAATCAGAAAGTTGCTCATCAGTGTGCAGAGAGGGTTTTGAGTGTACCTCTCATCCATGTGGTAGCGCATCTTCTTCAGTTTCTGCATGATGCTGCTGGTCTCACTACCGGATACTGAGAGGGGGGATGGGCTGCGGGTCTCTGCATCAGTCACCAGACTGGGCTCATTCTCCTTTACTTCGCCGGAGACAGGAGACCTCTAAATAAACAGATTAAAACAAGAAATCGTGAGTGCTCTAGAGGCAGTGCTACCATGAAAAGTGTGCAGTACAGCACGACTGATAAAACGCATAGTTTTGATAAAATCATCTTATATCAAGATCCTTAATATCAACGGATTTTTCCAAATTCAATAATATGGATAACAGTGAATGAAAACCAGCAGCCAATAATTAGGATAATCTGTTTTGCACTGATTCAAGACAATCACTGATGCTGGGTGATCGCTGTCCATTTTAACAGCATTAGCACGTTTTTGTTTTTTTTAAACTGAACTATTCCTATAAAATGGTTATTACATATATTTAGGGCATGAAAGGTGGAAGGCCCACAATAAAATATTACGATAAATCAATTTTTGTTACACAGAATGTCAGTATTTTTTCTGGCGGCAACGAACACAGAAAGGAAAGTGCTTGCTTGCTAAATTAATTGATTGATTGATAGATAGATAGATAGATAGATAGATAGATAGATAGATACATAGATACATAGATAGATAGATAGATAGATAGATAG
>JBBPDA010035681.1:0-12500 GCA_037974385.1 Arnoldichthys spilopterus | reverse complement strand
TCAGCCTTGCTTCTGAAGGTCACTGGGCAAGGGAGATGCATTTTTCCCCTAAAACTAAAAATACTAGGTTTACAAGTTGGGAAAAGTCAACTTCCTTCCTTCCCCAGAACGTCATCCTGCTGCCTGCATGCCTTGCTGCTCGATAATATTGTACATTGGGTGTATTTTTAGCCGCCATCTTTGTTGGTGGTGTTTTTGAATGGAAATATGTTGTTGACGTTGTTTGTGGACTAATATCTAACGTAGAATTGTTTTTGGAGGTTGTTTACATACTAATATTTGCCTGTAGTACAGTACATGGTTGGTTGTTTGGGTTGTTCATGGACTAACATCTCCTATTCTACCATATAGACGTCTTTACTGAGGTTGTTTGTGGACTAATAGCACAATGCTACACAATTAGTTTGCGATTCTGGCTTCTAAGTTCAACTGTTTATTTCTAAACAGTTTATTTCTAATTATTCCTCTATTATTCCTATGTACAAATGTCTCTATTCATCACAAACTCAGATTTTATCACCACAGCCCACAAGAGTTTCATATTTTTAGTGGCAAAACAGGCACTTTTCTGGACAGTCCCAGAACGTTCTTGAAGATTCCAGAAAGTTCTAGAAAGTTTTGGACAATTCCCATAGTTCCAGAACATTCTGGAAGTTCTACTTAGCATTTAAAGTGAATGGAGAATGTTCTGGAAAACAGATACATTTCAAAATGTCATTGTCCTGAGCACAGAAGCAATGTTTTTTGTGGAGCAACAGCCACTTACTGCTGGTTTTAGACAGATGGGAGAACACACTTTGTACAGGAGGGTTTTTTGAGGTTTTTTATGGACCAATGTCTTCTGTTCTGGTGTCTACCACTATTTACTAAGGTTCTTTATTGGACGCTCTCGTTTTCCATTGTATCGCTGTGTTTACTATGGTCCTTTATGAATAATTTACATTTTTTTGGTCCATTAAATTGTTTGTTGACCTTGTTTATGGACTAATACCTCATGCTCAGCAGGGGCACTCATCTCATTAGCTGGGATTATGGCAAATCTGAGGATATGGCACCTTTAATGCCATATAGCTGCCAAAAATAACAACACAATCATGCAAAACACACAGACGTAGGCCAAAAGAGGAAGGCCTTTATCGAGATCTGTGGAGTGTTGGTCCTTGAAAGTGTCCCTTCCCTCTTCAGAAAGGTGATGGATTTCAGAGAGAGTAAGTTGTATTGTTTGTTGTTTTTTATGCTGAAATCCTGACGATCTTGAGCACATCTGGCACATTCTGATGTTCTTTTACCTCATTTTCATACTGCAGTACACAATCTCGCTTACATCAGAGCCCATCATAAAGCCACAGGCCAGGGTTTCTTTTTTTCTGACATTAGGGGCATTGTTCACCACATGAAACGAACGAGAAATGAAAACCACCCCCAAATGAGCCAAATAATGACGGCGGCTCAATTGGAGACATTTGTTCCGCATTAGCACATCCTAATGGGAAAGCACCCCGCGGGCAGCTGCAGGAGACTGCAGATGACGTCACATTTTACAGCTGGTTTGGAGAAGATCATACGGGGAAATATTCAGAAGAGTCTGAAGAAGCTTCTCCGTGGAAGCGCCTCTAAAGATCTGATCTCATGACAGTAGAGCAGCATAGGGAAAAGAAGAAGCACCGCATTACAATCCCAGCTTAACAGATAGTGATCCAGAAAGATTTTGATCACCCGTTTTTATGGGAAGAAGGACAATGTGGGGTAAATAGCACAGGGTAGGGGT
This sequence comes from Arnoldichthys spilopterus, assembly GCA_037974385.1. Taxonomy (NCBI): domain Eukaryota; kingdom Metazoa; phylum Chordata; class Actinopteri; order Characiformes; family Lepidarchidae; genus Arnoldichthys; species Arnoldichthys spilopterus. The sequence goes on along the minus strand of JBBPDA010035681.1, from coordinate 10,732 downwards.
TTCTAATAAAGTGGCCAGTGAGTGGAAGCACAGGGTAGGGGTTTCTAATAAAGTGGCCAGTGAGTGGAAGCTCAGGGTAGGTGTTTCTGATAAAGTGGCCAGTGAGTGGAAGCACAGGGTAGGTGTTTCTGATAAATTGGCCAGTGAGTGGAAGCTCAGGGTAGGGGTTTCTGATAAAGTGGCCAGTCAGTGGGTGCCACAAAGAAGGGGTTTCTAATAAAGTGGCCAGTCAGTGGAGCCACAGGGTAAGGGTTTATAATAAAGTGGCCAGTCAGTGGAGCCACAGGGTAAGGGTTTATAATAAAGTGGCCAGTGGAAGTGACCTCACATTAGCGGAAAAACGATCCAGATCACTGCTTACCTTGGAAGGGCAGGAAGACTCTGGGCTGTGGCGGAGAGAGGGCAGAGATGAAGGTGGCGAAGAGGAGAAGAGAAAGAGCTGCCTGCCCCAGCATCATGGACCCCACCGACCTGCCCTTGACCCCAGTGGAGAAGATACACACCTGGACTAGCGCTCCTAGACCAGCACACCTGCACAAAGTCCAAAAGTCAGAACTTGGTCAAACGAAATAAGACAACCATCTCTTTATTTTTCCCCATTTCTGTGTCATTGGCTGAAAGACAAAGGGAAGGGACAGAAAAAAGTTAGCATGCCAACTGAACGTCTACATTTAAGGCATTATGTGACAGACCGTAATTTTATTTTCACATATAAATAATATCTGAGGGCCAAAGACCTCAGACTCTGCATGGGAAGAAGATAAATAAAGGAAGAGGCATAGAGGAAGCACTTTGCAACTGAGTGGCTCCATCAGTAGGCAGTGGTGTGTGCAGTGGAGGCCTAGGGGTTAGGACATTGTCCCTAGGACCTGAAGGTCGCAGGTTCGAGTCCCCGGGCACCACCGTCCCGCTATGCTGCTCCCTGGGCGCTGTTGGTAGCTCCACGTGTGCACGTGTGATGGGTTAAATGCAGAGGTCACATTTCGTTGTGGTGCTTGAGTGTGTTCACGATGACACATTTAAAGTAAGGAATTACCTTGTAATGCTACATCACAATCCCCTCAAACACAGGCCATAAAAGCTCCCAAAATAGCTTTTTATGGTTCATTAATATTCTGGTCATTGCCATGATCCGCCGTTAATGGCCACACCAAGACAAACGCAATTAAAAAAATTTTCTTTGCATATTATATATTTATTTGTGTAAGGGGAGCTGGGGCTCCCCCTAGAGGCCATGAGAGATCTGCATCTCCAGAGTATTAGCCCGGTCACGCCCCTCCCAGGTGGGGCTCATTCTGGGAGACCAGGACAGGACTTTAAATTGGGGTGAGACCAGCACTACGGTGCGAGGTCTCCTTAGTAATACTACGATTCTGAGCGTTTTGGATTGCAATTTTGGATTATTCGGTTTTGACTTGTTTTTGTACTTGGGTTCTGTTTTCGTGATTCGCCTATGACATTCCCGGTTACTGTGTTTTGGACCTCTGCCTGTTTTTCGACTTCGATTTGCCTGATCTTTGTTACTCCCGTTTGCCGTGTTCTCGAACCTCTTTCCCGGACTTTGACTCTGATTTTGCCGATTCTTTGATAACCCTGTTTGCCGTGTTTTGGACTCTGGTTTTGAACCACCGGACGTTACAATCTGTTGTTTTTTAAATGAAGGCCTCAGTTGAGATTTAGTTTTACCAGAAAACTTATAAAATTAGCAAAGATCAAACAAAATTGCCTCTGAGAAATCCATAAAACTTGTCTGACGTCCGGTGAGGAAGCTTGAAAAGGTCGACTAACTAAAGACACAGTGAATTTTTTGACCATATAACTGACCCAAACCAAGTGGTGGAGATTGAGACTGAGACTGTGTTGAGTTCAGTGCATGTTTCAGTCAGATGTACAGATGTAAAATGGTCAACAAATAACAAATAACTGACCAGAGCACTGAAGGGTTAACGCTTGTGCCCGTAGGCGCCCGCTGTACATTTTGCGTCAGCCTGTGTCTTGTAATATGTATAAAGAAGAGGAAGGGAAGCGTAACCTCCAACCCAGTTTGAAGAAATGGCTGTGTTTACTTACCTCGAACAAAAAGAAGCAAAGTGCACACACTCTTCTCGGTCTTTTGTGCCATTACGCTACAGCAACGGATCAATAATACATAAAGAAGATGTTTGCCTCTCTCTGCTCAGGGACACAATACCTGCTTCAGAATATAGGGGTGTGTCTATTTACTGGGTATTTATCTCTTTGTGGGGACCAAATCACCAGGAGGACAAAAACATGAGCATTTTGTGGAGCGAGAGAGAGAGAGAGAGGGAGAGAGAGAGAGAGAGAGCAGAGAGAGAGAGAGCAGAGAGAGAGAGAGAGCAAAGAGAGAGAGAGAGAGAGCAGAGAGATAGCGGAGAGAGAGAGAGAGAAAGAGCAGAGAGAGAAAGAGCAGAGAGAGAGAAAGCAGAGAGAGAGAGAGAGAGAGAGAGAGAGAGAGAGAGAGAGAGAAGAATCAAATAGGGAGAGGGAGAGGATGAGGTGTGTATCTGTCCTCATGGCTAATATATGAAGCATGTGAAAGATTCATACACACTCTCTACAGTGAGAACATCAGGCAGGCTATAACAGCAATGAAACTTTCTGCATTCTCTTAAGACACTGGCCCGAAGTTACACGAGCATATACTGTTTGTGTTGTGAGCAGCAGCATTCTGGACAATGTGCAAACGGGCAATTTTTTGTAAACAGCTAATTCATTTTAAGTCTCGTTTGATTCATTTTAAATCTCATTTGATTCACTTTAAATTTCATTTGAATCATTTTAAATCTCATTGGATTTATTTCAAATCTTGTTTGGTTCATTTTAAATCTTTTATTCTCTGTAATTCTAATTTGAATCATTTTAAATCTCATTTGATACATGTTAAGTCTCATTTAATTCATTTTAATTCTTATTTGAATCATTTAAAATCTCGTTTGAATCATTTAAGTCTGATTTGATTCATTTTAAGTCTGATTTGATTCATTTGGAATCTCCTTTGATTCATTTTAAGTCTCCTTTGATTCATTTTAAATGCTATTTGATTCATTTTAAGTCTCTTTTGATTCATTTTAAACCTCATTTGAATCGTTTTTAATCTAATTTGAATCATTTTAAACCTCATTTGATTCATTTTACTCGATTTGCCACCCTATAGACAACATGTTAGCTTCCTCCATACTGCTAATGCTTGTATAAAGGTATGCTTACTATAAACAAAGATGAATGAACTTCTCAACAAGCCTGAATTATTAGCTCACTGACTGCAAACTGCATAATTACCATTAAATTATGCAGATAAACACTAAGGACTTTAGACTTGACGCGTTTGTGCCTCGATTTAATTATGTTCTAAAATGTGTTGGGGGAATTTTACAAGTAAGATTATGTGTCAGATTGCTGCATATGTAGGTGTCTGTTAAAGGCTGTGTGTGTGTGTGTGTGTGTGTGTGTGTGTGCGCGCATGTTTGAGAGACAGTAGGCAGAGGGAGAAAGGTTAAAGGTCACTTGGCATGCATGTCCGCATATTTCTGTGTGTTTTTGCGTGTGTGTGCATGTGTGTGTGCAGCAGCATATGGAAAACTGCAAAACATTTCACTGAAACGTCTTTGGCCGCGAGCGGGAGAGACAAACAGTGCTGCCTAAGCTGGGCGGCGGCTGCTGTTCTGCCTCTTACTGGCCTGTGGCCTTCACACACACACACACACACACACACACAGCTGCTAAAGCCATCAGTGGGTCATCCCCGGCCTAGTGTTGAGCCAGCTTCAGGGTGCTTAGGTGTTGAGTGTACAGAAGCTTCAGTACTTCAGCACAACCTGAGATCACACGCAACCCGCCGTCCTACATCACACCATCTGATCTCATCTGATCCGTTTCACTCTGAACACATATCCTTATGTGGCCTCTCGCACTCTTTTCCATCTGATAGAACCTTTCACGTGAAAATATGAGTGTTTTTTCATTAATGTGCGCTGTTATAATGAATTTCATAATAATAATATTATTAATAATAATAATAATAATAATAATAATGATAATAAAAAAATAACGATAATGATAATAATAATACAAAAATAGATTAAAAATAAATAAATAAATTATAATGATAATAATAAAAAAGAATGATAATAATAATAATAATACAAAAATAGATGATAATAATAATAATAATAATAAAATATTGATAATAATAATATTGATAATAATGATAATAATAATGATAATAATATTGATAATAATGATGATAATAATAATAATATACTAGTACTAACTGAACTGAGCTGAGCTGTGTTGACTTGAAGCAACGCATAATTAATCCAAACTGTTCTGAACCAACCAGAACTGAACTGAAATGAGTTAAGCTGGACTGAACTGAAACCAGCTAAACTGAACTGTGTTGAACAGAACTTAACTGATCTGAGGTCAGCTGAGCTGACCTTAACTGAAGACTAAAATGAATTAAATTCAACTGAACTGAGCTGAATGGAGCTGAACTGAGTTTTTCCTGATCTGAGGTGAGCTGCACTTATCTGAACTGAACTGTACTAAAGTTGAACTGAATTCAAATGAAATTAGCTACAGTGAACCGAACTGAGCTGAACCAAAATAAAAATCATGCTGTGGTACCAAGCTAGAACATTTTCTGTAGCTAAGTGTCTAAATGTGAAGTGAAAGTGACTGTTTGTCATTGTGAACACACTCAAGCGCCACAGTGAAACGGGACCTCTGTATTTAACCCATCACAGTCGCCCGGGGAGCAGTGTAGCGGGACGGTACCTTACTCAAGGGAACCTCAGTGGTGCCCAGGGACTCGAACCTGCGACCTTCAGGTCTCAAAGGCAGCGTCCTCACCACTAGGCCTCCACTGCCCAATGTGCGCTACATGTTCTCATTAGGGTGAATGGGATTCTTGTCAGCATAGAGACATCGGAGGGAAGACCATCGCTCACGTGGGGGGAAAACATGTCATGGGACATCTTTAACATGAACAGGAGCCTATTTCAGCCTTCTGTCTAAAGAAAGGCCACATATATCATGCCTTAAGGTTCCATCTGACATTTTGTCAATATTGAGTCCCTATGTAAGTTGTTATCTGGAGAATTTTGGACCTTTTTTCTAGAAAACAAAAAGGCTTGTACCGTACATTTGTGTGGAATCCAATATCTCAAAACTGCTCAGAACACACACAGAACCTCATAACTCCAAGGGAACAAAACTAAGAAACTTAATCCAATTGTCTTTCTTTGTATAAACTGTTCGTCTGGTCATCTAAGATCAGAATGGTCCAGTATTGCTGTACGATTCCATATTATTAGCATTTTGGCTGGTGCAAATTGTGGCTGGTGACCCATTTTAACTTTGCGAATCAACTAGCAACGGCAGCTGGAAGCTAAAGGCTAACGTCGAACCCTGTTTACTTCACCACAGGCACTGCACAAAAGGTTCTTTACAGTGACTAATGGGTAAGGGGAAGTCATTTAGTCCCTGCAGACATGGAGATCCACCATAGTCCTCTGGAAGCTAGCTAACCAGCTAACCTGGATCAAGATAGCTAGCTGACGAACTAGCTAAACTAATATGTCTGTGGAAGTAGAACCAGTCACACTCAAAATAATACGTTTTCCACCTGAGAAGTAATGTATTAACTTTTTGGCCTTGAAAGGGTCTGCTGGACACATACAAGTGATTAGCATATGTTCCCCATAAGGTCTACATAGCTAAGGTGCCCCCTTATGCACTGTGAAATCCCATAAAAGCTCAAATCAAGGTGTTTAACCCAACGACAGCTCTCAACAAGATTCCATTATCCCGTGACCAGGGTGCCAAATCAATAAGAAGTGCTGTGATGTTTTCCTCCACTGTGGGCATGGCCTAGATGCACTAAACTAGCAAACTAGCAACAGTTGCTACAGGAGAATACGTTTGTGGGACGAAACACTTGAAATCGAAATCCAAGCCCAAGCAAACCACACCCATGATCACCTGTGCTGTGATGTCATGCTTGGTTGTGGTTGACAAACTGTCTATGCAGGTCTGACAGCACTGTCATCTATAACTTCTTCAGGAATTCCAGAACACCCCCAATTTCCTTACTCCCTTCCAGTTGGCGTTACATTCCAGGAAGAAAGTGATCGTTTGCTGGGAAATCTAATTCACACAGTTATCCCAAATGTAGTCCAGGCATGTTTAGTGTCTTTGCACCGGAGACACAAGGTCAATGTAGATGGAAGCTTTTAGCCTAACAATTAGCATAAACCACATGCCTCAAAGTCAGGTCATCTCAAACACCATCACTTATGTGGTTTCTGACACTGTGTGACATACTGTATCTATAAACATGGACAAAAGTCCTTCGGGTCAAGCACTACTACTGTGTTTGGCACATTGTACACGTAACCGTATGACACACAGTGTCCGAAACTACATACGAGTCCAGTGCAGATTTAAAGGAGCGAACTGTGTCTCTTTAAAGCTCAGTCACCTGCAGCCAGTGACAAATCTGAAAGGAAAAGCCACCATTTGTCATTGTGAACACAATGTGCACCAACAGCGAAACGTGACCTCTGCATTTAACCCATCCACACGTGGAGCAGAGGGCGGCTACCAACAGCGCCCAGGGAGCAGTGTAGCGGGACGGTACCTTACTGACCTCAGTGGCACCCGGGCCATGATTTGAACCTGCAGAAATGAAGAGCAAGTCCCTAAAGACTGAGGGTCTTAAGAGGTTCAGATGTGTCAAGTGACGATGACCCTGACATCCACCATTGCGGGGACCTTCCCACTAACCAGCCTTTGTTGTCCACACTTTGAATTCGGGCCTAATGAATTTTTCATCGTTCTCCCTCTTGGAGATTGACCTTCCAACGTGATTATTGATGATGATCTTGCGTTTTGAAAGACTTAACGGATGCTGTTAAGATTAAATCGTGCGGAAGGTATATCTGGGGGAGGGGGGTGTTTCATTTTCCCTGCCTAAATTAGTTCCAGGATTCATTCGTCACTGTAATCAAATCACATTCGTTACACGGGAACACGTGAGCCACTGAGCAACGATAGACGTCGGCTGAGATTGGGCCGAGATGAAAAATTTAGTCACTCTTGTATTCTTTTCGCATCAATTATGTCCTTTCTGATTGATGCTGTTGATTTTAATTTGATACATGGAGATAAAAAAAACAACAACCCAAAAACGACTTAGATTGTGTCTCAACCACATTTAGATCCAAAAAAAAAAAAGAGGAATATGACACTTTACGACTGCGGCACATCCAACAATAAGGGCAGCATGGAGTTTTTTTTTTCATGTAGATATGATGGAAAACACAAAGAAAGCTCCTATTCCACATGCTCATCCATTCCACTATGACCAGCGCGGACATGCCCGCACAGCGATCTCCTCTGAGGGCATTTTAATGAGTGAAGGAGAACAAAGGCACAGAGTGGACCGGCCACAAATATGCTAAAACACGGTTAAAGTGGAAGGCGCAGAAAACAAATTGAGTGTCAACTGTAGTTTATCCTCTTATTCCCAACAGATGCCCTGCCTCTTATAATGGCTTTCATATTTGCAGTGCTTTTATTCACACCGCACCCTGCCACTCATCCGCAGAGAGAGAGAGAGAGAGTAGAAGAAGAAGAAGAAGAAGAAGAAGGGAAAGGGAGGCGAAAGAAGGTGAAAGTCGCGTGCCGGCCCCAACACATGGAAGTAATTACTATAAAAAGAGCCGTTCTTTTATTACCGAATATCCAATTCATGCCAGTCCCAGATTCTGCTTTTACGGGGACGTAATAACACTATAAGGCTCCTACTACCTTACACACACACACACACACACACACACACACACACACACACAATATTCTTTATTTACAGAATGAAGACGCCCTGTAAAACCACATTTTCACCTTTTCCTGTCTGAAACAAACTACAGCGCAGGAGAGGCAGACCGGTGAAAAACCAGATTCCCAATTTTCCATACGCTGCAGTTTCATAGAAGCTTTCTAATGATTTACAGCAAATACAGAGTCATTAAGTAAATACAGAATAATTCATAGTCAATACCGGATCATTTTTAACAGTTAATGTCAAAATTCACTTTAGTTTCTTAATAATTCATAGTGGAACATGAATAATCGTAGCAACCGCAGTTACCGTGTAACTCACAGCACTTAACGAGCGGTTTTACACCTCAGACTGTTTAGATTTAGATCTAGATTTAGTGTCGTCGTACAGAGGACAAGCACAAAGCCAATGAAACGCAGTTAGTATTGAACCAGAAGAGCAGAGATGTGCAGTATAATTGACTGAGGGGAGGCAGGGGAGGCCTGGAGGAGAGAGAAGAGCAAGGGAAAGGGAGGGAAAAGTTAAAGAAGGTCAGATTTAATTCATTAATTGGTGAAACCGGATCATCCGTAGCAGTTACTGAATCATAAATCTTAAATATTAACCCTAAGATTCATCACTGAGTGACATGGCTACAGATTAAAGGGGTTAAACACGTCCATGTGTTGAAAAACTGACCTACGCTCCCTAAATTGGAGTTTTAACCCTTTGACCCTTTAAACTAAGGAACCCGAGTATGGGTCCATACCCTGCAAATTAGTAGTTACTGAATGTGCAGTCGTTAAAAAGACCGAACAAAGACGACTTACCTACAGTTAGGAATGTTATTAACTGGGCATTGGTGGCCTAGTGGTTAGGACATTGCGCTGAAGGTTGCTGGTTCAAGTCCCACCACTGAGGTACCCTTGAGCAAGGTACCGTCCCGCTACACTGCTCCACGTCTTGGAAGTCGCTTCGGATAAAAGCGTCAGCCAAATGAATTGTAAATGTATAAAAGGTCGAAAGGTCATAAGAAAACGATATGAAGGGACACGAAGGTGAATACGGAGCCAGAGTGACGAACGCGTGCCCTCTGTAAACTCAGATGGGAATTGTAAAATGAGTTGGAGAAACTGGGTCATTTGTAGCAGTTACTGAACTTAAACGATTCATAAATCGTATATTTTAACCTCAAGATTAATAATTGAATGGCGTAGTTACAGATTAAGGGGTTTGAACACATCCACAGAACCATAACACACATCCATAGTGGTGAAACACTGACCTACGGTCCCGAAATTAGAGTTTTAACCCTTTAAACTAAGGAACCCGGGTATGGGTCCACACCTTACAGATTAGTAGTTAGTGAATGTGTAGTAGTTCCTGGGTAAAAAGGAAAAAAAAAAAAACACTTACCCACAGTTATAAAGCTTATAAAGGTCGAAAGGTTATAAGAAAACGATGGGATAATAGTTATAATATTTTATGAATAAAAGGCTTTATTACTAAATAATCCGAGTCGAAGTGGATCCACTTCAGAAGAACAGCAGAGCCTGTGGCTACATCAGGCCAAAGTGATGAAAAACTCAACCAACACCCACACACTTCTGACGGGGGTCGTGCTCAGCAGAACCGGTGGAAAATTCCAAGGAAAAGTGATGAAAAATGGAATATTGGAGCAGTGTTTTAACCCATTACTTTGTAGGGGTCCACTTTTTAATTTCTTGCTCCTAAAACTTACGAAACGTCTCACATACAAACAAGAGTTTTAAATATAGACGCTTCTCTCAGGGGCCGATTTACTGCGACTGACCGCCCGCCCCATTAGGGCTTATGGTTTCCTCGTCTGACTCCGCAGGGACCCTGCACCTGTTAGTCCGGAGGTCCACACACACCCACACGCACATATACACACACACACACACACACACACAGAGACTCACCTTTGGGCTTTTCCTCTCTCAGCCGTTTCCACTCTGCGCTCTTCTCCTGCCTTTACGGTCCTACCGAGCTTCAGCTGCCGGTAAAATCCACACATACACACAGAGAGAGAGAGGAGAGAAAGTGCAGAAAGAGGAGTGCTGATCCATCCAGCTGCCTCTGCAGGACCACAGAGAGAGAGAGAGAGAGGAGGGAGGGGAAGATAGAGAAAGAGAGGGGGGAGGAGGGAGGGCAAAACGAGAGATGGCTGAGAGAGAGAGAGAGAGAGAGAGAGAGAGAGAGAGAGAGAGAGAGAGAGAGAGAGAGGGAGCTGAGGAAAAAACAGAAGGGGAGCTGGTTTCCGATTACACTTCTCCACTTCATCCTCCCTTCTACTTTTCTCCCCTCCCTCTCTCTGTCTCTCTCTCTCTCTGCCCCCCTCCCCCCCTCCTCTTCCTCTAACCAGGCAGCAGAGGGATCATCCACTCTTTCCAGTCCCAGGCCCTGTGTGTGTGTGTGTGTGTGTGTGTGTGTGTGAGAGAGACCTCTTCGCAGGAACCAAAGCCACTACCCCACTACACGCACCGCAGTACACATTGCGCAGCAATAAGGATATGGTCGCTGTCAGAACAAAACCCTGTATCTCCATTTTTGCCATTTATTACTTTTTTTACATCAGTTGAAAACAGCCTTTACATTTACTTTGTGTGGGTCTTTTTGATAATTGGACCAAAACAAATAGTCCAGAATTGCGTAGAAAAAGGTAGTTTTACTTCGTACGGGCTTCTCCTGTAAAGTTCTTAGAGAATTTTTAATTTTAGAGTTTTTCTTCGGTTTGTGAGCTAGCGCACCAGGACAGGAGGCTCAACTCATCGCAGGGCAACACATAGACAGACAGACAACCATTCATACACACACACTCACACCTACGGGCAATTTAGAGCATCCAATCAACCTACTGCAGCCTTT
>JBBPDA010035661.1:0-14767 GCA_037974385.1 Arnoldichthys spilopterus | reverse complement strand
TATATATATCTCTATATCTTCCATTTTCTCTCTCTGTCTCAGTGAATGAGATCTTATCTAAGGAGAGGACAGAGAACCCTGCCAGTCCTCAGGAAGGCAAAAGCAGCAAAGGTAGTTGTTTTTTCCAGTTTTGTTCTTGTAGGTTTATATATATTATATTTATAGCTTTTCAGTAGCTTTATCAACTGAAACAAATACTAAATCTCTTGATTTGTTTGGTCCACAGCTGCCTCAGTTCAGCACAGATCACATATAGAGGAGCTTCGTAAGTTTGGGAAAGAGTTCAGGGTGAGTGTTCAGGTTTAACATGGTTAACAGGTTTAACAAGTTTAACATGAAAGTTTTTATGGCTTTTATGATTATTATATTCAAAGTACAATATTCATTAAATATTCATGTTTGCTTAAAGTTTGTTCATATTTACCTTTCTTGCACACTTTGTGTTTTTTCTCTCAGCTTCAGCCTAGCTCGTCCTCCTCCAGCCCCAGCGCTTCAACCACACCCAGCGACCCTGCTCAACCAAGCCAAGCTCACAGTACACAAACTGACCCCATTGCTTTCACAGAACCCAAAACAGCCTCGCCCACAACTCCTATTCAGGAGCTTCCTTCAGATGAGACAGGAAGAGAAACAAGTGCAAAAGGTGCCACACCATCCAGCCCACCACAGATTACACCCTCTGCTACACCGGCTGCCACTCCAGGCAGTGCTCCACAATCTTCTGTTGTAGACGGGCAAACAGCAGTACATCCTCAGCCTGCAAGGACCCCGGGCAGAGAAGATGGCAGAGCAGAGGCTGGAGAGAGAGTGGAAGGCGTGGCTGAGTGAGTAGGGGGCAGAGAGATTATTACTTAGTTAGCAGCAAATGCTCTAGGGCAGCAATTCAAATTCAGAATGCTATGGCCTAGTTTGAAATCTGAAACTCTTGTGGCCCACCTATTAATATTATACACCTATAATATTATACACCTATAAATTCCATGGCTTTGATTTATTAATTAAAATAATTTAAAATAAGTATTACTATTTTAAGTGTATACATTTATTGTGATGAATGTTATATAAATGTTTTTGGTAATTTTAAACAAAATTAAATACTCAAATTAACTTAATTTATTAACTCAATTGATTTAGCTCAGTGTGCTTTACAATTGATGTTGACACAGAGCAGCTTTACTGAATGCATGTCTGAGCACCTAATGAGCAACAGTGGCAAGGAACTTGTGGTACTAATGGTAGAGGGAAACCTTGGGATGCACTAAGACACCATAGGGGATCTGTCCTCTTCTGGTGTACAGTGGACTGCAAGAGATAATAAGAGAATAAAACTATGGCAGGAACTTAAAATAAAAGGTGTAAATATGTAGACCTAATCGCTGCTGAGCATTTGAGTCTCAAAGTGAAAGGAGGGCTACAGCAGTAGAGTGTCAGAGTTGGTTAAAAGAAAAAAAATGACTTCTTACAGACCACCTGCAGGACACAAGGGGTTGCAGCCTGCACTTCTCCAGTGGATAAAAGTGTAGCTAAGGACCTGTTTACTTTCCTGTGTGTTTGTCTTATAGAGGTTTGTGGCTTTCTTATAACCATTTTCTTCTTCTTTCCTCTTCAGTCAAGTAAAGAAGTCTACACTGAATCCCAACGCCAAAGAGTTCAATCCCACCAAGGCCTCTCTTACTGTAGTGAGTGCACTCAGCTAATACTATGAGAATTGTTTCTAAAGGGATTGTAACATACATAGAATTTTAACTGTAGGAGTTGTATTCTGTAGAATTCTACAAATATTAATTTATGTTGTATTCTATGTTCAGGTGAAGCCATCGGCGACCCCCACGCCTCCTCGGCCTACACCTCCAAGCCCCTCTGTGGTGCTCCAGCCTTCTGCAGGCCAGGGAGCTATCTATAGCACCCAGTACCCAAGCTATGTCTCACCCATACTGTTGCAGGGCCATTCTGTACAGGTTATTACTCTTCTTTTTTTTTTACAAACATGTCTTTGTGTTTCCATCTTATTAAAATACTTTTAAGCATTTTTGTGTTATTGTGCATCTTAAACACCAGATTTTATAATTGCCTTGATTCAATCTGTAACCAACAGGCCCCTCAAATGTACCAGTATGCTGTTTCTACGGTCAGCCAGGGCAAATACCCAAGAGCTAAAGGTAAGCATATTCACACCTCAACAGCAGAGTTATTAAATAAGAATTATTATTATTCCAAAATCTAATACTGATGCCAACTGTCCAACTGGCACATATTAAATTGACACACACATGCGCACATGCCAAATTCTCAAAGTTTATTCATGAACTTTTGCTTCACCTATATTAGTATACCTGCTGATACAGGTCTTACAAACCACAGTGTGTTTTAATCCATTTCACTAAATAACATTTGAAAAAGTAAAGTCCTGCACAGTGGAAATGCCTTTTAACTTTTATTAGTTGCAAATAGAATTCTAGAACAAAGGACTTTTTTCCAGATTTAGTTTTTACATTGAGTTTTGTCTGGAGTATAGATGCTAGAAATGGTACCGGTCAATCACTTGCAGTTTATACCAAGCAAATGTCTAAACACATGATTCGAGATTTTTAAATCTGACATCCATGTGCATATAAATGCACACACAAACTACATTTATTGGCTCCTTCTTTTGCAGGCTCGGTTGTTACACCTCGACCGGATCACAGCTCATCGGCACCCCCTATGATCCAGGCAGCAGCATCTGCAGCAGGTCCTCCTCTGGTGGCTTCTCCTTACCCCCAACCATACCTGCAATACAGTCAGGTCATACCTGCCATGCCCCACTACCCTGGACAGGTACTTCTGATGTCCTACAGCTTATATACACACACACACACACACACACACACACACAGACAGTGATTCTGAATTCGTAAGCTGTTAAACTGACTGTATATTGAGTGTCCAAGTCCTGCCATTACACAATTCTGATGACACTTCTGTTTCTTTCTGCCAGCCGGTGTACTCCATGCTTCAGGGTGGTGCACGGATGCTGAGTTCTGGAGGTCACCCCCAGGCACTTGGACCTCCTGGCCCTCAGTATCCTGGACAGGCAGAGGGGCCTCCAGGGGCCCAGCAAGGCATGTATGGTATGTATACACAGACAAATTGGTACATCCACCCTCCTAATTTGTTTTACTTTCAGTGGAAGAGCAACTAATAACTTTCTTTTGTTTATTTGTTTTTGTTTGTGTGTGGTTTTCTTTCCAGCTCCCCAATCTTTCTCTCATCACTCAGGCTCCATGCATCATCCACAGCCCTCCAGCACCCCCACTGGCAGCCAACCACCCCCACAGCATCCTGCCCCCAGCCCAGGACAGGTACAGCCACCTGTCAGTCAAACTCACCACTCAGTTGCCAGCTTTTGTTAGAATTGTGTGTTTACACACAATTTTTAGTTGTTGGAGATATCTAATGTACTTTTTACCCTCAGTTCCCACCCAAATAATTGACCATGTCTGTCTTTTGGTGGTGTTAAACTGAATATACTTTTTAGTCATTTCCCAGTGCAGTGGGGCCAGTGAGACTTTTTATTCCTTTTAATTTCAAAGAATGTTCTGCCACACACCTTTTAACTAATTATGTCAAACTGTAGCTCGGGTTGTCAATTTTGCAGTGCAGTTTTAAGATTTAAATCAGTGCTTGGTCAACGGATAAATAACACTTGAAATCATTTAATTTAATTTTTTTTTTTTGTGTGTGTGGCAGAAAAGGGTGTAATGATGAAATTGGAAATATGATCTATCCAAAACATGCCTTTAAACAGTCTTTTCAAAATATGATCGATGTGCTGTGATTATGATCTTGTAATTTCAGATGAGCTTACTTACTCATTAATACAAATTAATTGCACAAAATTCAATTATTACTGTTCTAGTTGTATTAACCTATATTTTTTTCCCTCTCACAATCTTTCTCTAGTCTGGGCAGTCAGGTCCACAGCCTCAAACACTTTACCATTCGGGTCCACTCTCAGCCCCAACACCTCCTAATATGGCTCCAGGCCACAGTTCTCCCCAGGCCTCTTACCCCCTTCAGGGCTACAGCCTGACAGGCCATCAGCCACTGCCCCATCCATACTCCTCCATTGGCCAGCTAACACAGGTACTGCTCAGTCGCATGCACTCTGTATTTTGGCAAAAATTAGTGCTTTTGTAAAAAGAAAATAGAAATTTTAGTCAAAATAATATAAATGCCTACATACACATGCTCATAGGAGTATGACAAAATATATTTATCCAGAGTATATGGTCTAAATGTGTGGAGTATTCTAAACATGTAGATCAGTTATAACAGGTAATTATATTGTAGAAGGTTCACGTCACTATTGGAATAGATCAATAGATGCTGCTCTGTGTTACACATACCATAACACCATCATATATAACAACATTCACATATATGAGCAGTGAACATTATTCCAAGCCCCTCTCTCTCTGTAGAAAAAGAGAAGGCAGAGGAGGATGTGAGAATGAATATGTTCGGTCTGACTCCCACAGCTTTAGACAGTGGGTGCATATAGGTACCTAAGGTTCTCATAGCTCATTTCACACTTAACAGCCCACGCAGATAAATTCAGTTAATGCAAAAGTAATTCAAAATCCACTCAGCACTTTCTCATTGCACTTTCATTGAGCGACACTTAAGTTGACCCAGTTGTACATAATTGCACAAAGCCTCTAAGTGATCTTCATTTATTCTTTCTTTCTTTTCTTTTCATTCTTTTAGGCTCATGTTTCAGGAGCTCTGTCAGGTCCTCACTCTGGAGGTCATGGCCCTCCACCAATGATGCTGCTTCACCCTCCCCCTCAGCAGGGCCCTGGTTCTGGACCTGGCCCCCAGCATCCCCCACATGGGCCCCCTCCACCACAGCAGGGAGCCCACCAGCACTACACCTACATTGGGCACCCCCAGGGTGAGGCATTACCTTCATATGAGTTCACAATGTACCAAATACACAAATGCTAGAACAATCCAGGCAATATTATTATATTTTTAAAAAATCCTGTCCTGTTAATCATAGCTACTTAGGTGATTCTGGAATACAGTGTCAAAACCTCTTCCTTGTTATCTTACCGATTTTTAAAGTTTACAGATATGTTAATTACATGCACATTGTGTAACACCTAAGGTTAACCTAGGTTAACCTGCCATCAGTGTTCATGTTGGTTGGTGGTGTGGTAACAGGGCGCTTTCATTGGGGCATCCATCCTGTTATAAATAGTTAATCACCTGCTGGGTATCAGAAAGGGAAAGATGGCACAGGTGCATACTAAATACGCTTTAAAGGAAACTGAAGGAAAGCGTTTGCATTAAGGAAGAAGTAATGACTATTACTGGTTTGAAAACAATGAAATGTCTTGTTTTTGCTTCCTAGCTGTGCAGGTGCAGCCCCACCCTTCCCAGCAACTTCCCTTTCACCCTCCTGGAAACTGAGTGAGAAGACAGTGATACTGCCCTGGTCTGGAGTGAGAGATCCTTATACTGTCCCTGGACCGACAGGACAGACACACTAACACATGCATCCTTTCCAGAAAAAGAGATTTTTTTTGTTTGTTTTATTCTTATCTGTTGGAAGGACTGAGATTTCTTTTGCTGTTTAAGTTGGACGGGGGCACAAGAGTGTGTCTAGAACAGAGGGAATGATTGAATGAGTGAGAATGAGAGTGTGAGTGAATGTGAGTGAATGAAATGGCTCGAGCTGAGTGAAAGACATTTTATAAAGATAGTATGATTTCTCCCTTCCTCCTCAACACCTTAATTAAATAAATAATAAAATTAATAAAAAAATAAAAAACAATAAAATGTACAAAAAACAAATAAAATTTCAAACTCTGAGGTGGCGTTTGTCCGTCTGGTTTATTTTAAGCTATTTTACAAAAGCTGGCAAACTTTTGTTGCTTGGTAATTAATACAGGAAGTTTGTCAAAACAGAAAAGAACCTTGGCCTGACTGACCCATCCCAAATGGTCCTGAGCAATGCTGTGTGTAACTATCATTCACTGATTTAGGGCGTGGAGGTGGCCATTTCATGTGTAGTTTCTGAACTACATTTCCAAAGAAAAAAACCCTTCTTTAAACCATTAAAAGTACTTATTTTACAAATATATATACAGGATATTTTTTTTGCAGTTTTTCAATTTTGTCTTTTACTCGTCAGTCAATGTAGTTCATGTTTTAATTCACTTTGAAATATTCAACCTAATTCATGTTTGTGTAAACTGAAACTGCCCACAGTTATGCTAATACTTGTGGGAGGACATGTACTGTCAGTCATCACACCAAACCATCACATCATATGCCACTAAAGAACGAAAACTTCATTGATTTCTTGAAACATTGTTTTATATTTACAGTATGTGCACACTTTTGTCTTTACTTTTTATTTTGAATAACGAATATAAAACCTTGACCCCTGGTTCCTATCATTATTTTTAATGGTTCAGACTTGGTACCTCCACAGTGCCAACAGTTCACACCAAGCTTCACTCACCTAGTATGAAAAATGGCTCTGTATCTGATGATCTGACTTGAGTGGAGGTTGGATTTATTTTTCATACAAACAACTATAGAAGCACTATTTCACATAGATTTAATCAATTATGGAATAAAAAGCCAGAAATTGTACAGAATATGAAGTCATTAAAAAGGAATATTCTCAGGTATTGTCAGCAAATCCTGTCAACAGGACCCAGATAAAGAACATAAACAGTTTGGAGTTTACAGGACTTGGTAATTAGGTAAATGACAGCATTTTTAAAGAACTGGCCTATAATACATAAATATAAATTTATTTATTTATTTATTTTTAAAGCCCTCTCTGCGTGATCTCTGTGATGGTGAAGTCATATTGGCTTTCTCAGCTGTTGAATCAGGCCAAGTGGGTGTTAACTGCATGAAGAAAGAGAGAAGGCAGAAATAAATAGTATTATTACCATGAGAGTCATTCTTAAATTAAAGAAACTTTTCTGTCCTGTGTGTAGATTAAAAAAAAGCGCACACACACACACACACACACACAAAAAAAACTTGGGCACCTTAAATCTCAATTGACATTTTCCCTAAAGTTCATGCCCCCCTCTTTAGTTTGTGCTGAGTTCTGAATGTCACTGTGCACCAGTGTGTGAAGAAAATATACACAACTACCACTATCTTTCATAAAGAAAAAACTCAGAGACCCTTGTCATCACAACATACTCCGAAATATCTTACAGTACTGAAGGAAAAGATTTTACAATTATATTCTCTTTTATTTTGTTACCATGGGAAGAAGAAACAATGGTTGCTATGGCATTGTAAATAATAACAGCCATGATTTTGTTTCAGAAGATCATCATTTTAGACAGCAATGTTGTGATGTAATGAAAACATAGACGCCCCAAACATTATTCTGAACATGGTTTTAATATTGGCAATTGCTTCTGCAAAAAAGTACACTCATTAGGAAAGCTCAGCTCTATAACAGTCGGGATGAATGCTTTTCAGCCCATCAGACTGCAGTCATAACTACAGTCATGGGAAAAAATAAGAATGTCCCACAGTAATTTCTCATCATATTTTGAACATGACATGACACCTGCTTACAGATAAAGGTGATGAACAAAACCACAAGTAACTTTTCAAACATTTATTAAACAAAATAATTATTTTTCTGTGGAGAAAGTAAGCACACCCTTGGCTTCCTAGTTGCTATAAGGTTCTTTTCCTGTAAAGTTGTCTTTGGTGTTGCCATGTCCGAACAACTCTACCTATGTTATTCCAAAAGACCTGGTAATTTTCTGTATGTTCTTTGGCAAACTGTAGTCTTGCTCTGATGTTTGGAGAGCCAGGACTTTTCCTGGCTTTTTCCTGACCTCCTATGCTGGTCAAATTTTTCCAACCTTTTTCTGATTGTAGGTGCATTTTGACGGCAACACTTGCAAGAATAACCTGCAGATCACTTAATGAAATGATGGGGGCCCCGGAGGCTTTTTGTCACATCAAATGGTCTGCTTTCAAGCTAATTTTGCTGCAGAGACCAGATTGGCAATTGCTATAATTTTGAGACATTTTTAAATCCCTTATCAGACTCAAAGGCATCCATAACAGTTTTCTTTTCTGAAGGCCTGGGAGAGTTTTTAAAAACTTGGCATGATGGCACCACATACTTCAATAGCAAAGAGAACACCAGACACTAGATATCAGGTTTTAAAAAGGCAGGTTCCACTTGCAGGAGGTTATAATCAATGGCACTAAATTTGGACCACTTGTTTCTAATTTTGTGATCTTGAAAGTGTGGAAAATGTAAGGGGGTACTTTTGTGCAATTAGTTGGACGATAACCATCTTTATTGGTGGGCCATGTATCAAGAAGGTGAAATGTTTGCTTGTTCAAATTTGTTGACATTTTTTTAAAATGTAGATCAGAATTCAAGACTGAGCCAGCTTTTTATTGGTTGTGATGGTAAAGACACACAGTAATGATTATGACAGCTCGTTATTTGATCATCCTAAATTTTACATACACTAATGAGCAATTTCATTAAGTACACTTACTGTGTGTCTGTACTCACTTTTGCACAAATTTGTGCCCATTTTGCCAGCTCCACTGACCATTAAGGTACATGCTGTAGTTTAGTTACAGACTGTAGTCCATCTGTTTCTCTGCATCATTTACCATGGTCAAGATCACTACTGAGCAGGTATTATTTGGATTGTTAATCATTCTGTTTTTTATATACAACTTTATCCTTGTCAGTGTCACTGCTGTGCTAAAAAAGATCCACAACCCCAATAATACCTTTTCTGCCTTTTGGTGTTTCTGTGGGGTGCCTGTGTATTGATGGTGATAATATAATAAAATACACAGGTGAATTTCATTGCATTTGTGAATTTTGACACTAACAGTTATAAACAGTGCCTAAGATAATGTCAATGTGCCTCTAATTAAAAAATCACCCATTACCAATGTGACCCTTCTTAACAAAGCTTAATGCCTCTCCTCTCCATGTGTGACATCAACAAGCAGAAGGGAAAAAGTATAACCCAATAAGGGCACAAAATAATGGAGAAATGCGTTAAAGAAAAGTTTTCCTACCTTGGTTAGGAGCATTTACATAGTCCGAGCTGCCCTGGTCATCGCTGCTGTGACTCTCATAGGATCCAACTAGTAAGAAAAGCAGACATATTTAACCTGAACTGACAATTAAAGCAGTTATTTTTCTTTTTTAATCCATGCACTGTTTCTGTTTTTTTTTTTCTTTTAAAAAGCATCCTGGTTTTGGTTAGTCAGAAGTCTGGACCTAATTCACTGAATGTATGTTTTTCCATTTCTTGTAATTTTTTACAAGATAATTTTTTTTCTTTTATTATCATTTATGTATTATTTTTCATTATGACATTTTGTCTAAGGCAGTGCACATAATATAGTAAAGTTAATGTCCATATATGAATTTATTTCCAGAAACATATGGTGAAGCACAATAAATATCATCCTAAAGAATGTACTATTATTGACCTAATAAATGTGCCAAGCAATTGTTCGGCAATTTATGGGGTCTCAAAATAGCACTTTATTGGGAGAAGATGCAATAGTTAACATTGTAGTAATTCTATATGGGCCATTTAATAGTTTTGTTACTATCATTTTTACAAATTGCAATTATTACATGTGCAAAACAAAAACAATAAACATAAAGGAAAAATTTTGGAAACCCACCTATTACAAACTATTAAAACTCTATTACAAAACTATTTCGACCCTTGAACACAGCTAAAATAACAAAAACAAAGAGCAGCCATAAACTTACTTGGGTTCAGGAAGGTGATTCCTGTGTTCTCAACATTGATGTACTGTTGACTGTCTGTGAGCATGCCCGTGTGAACAGATTAGGTTTGATTTTGATTTTTGAACAGATTGTGTTTATAAAGACTTTGAAAAGGCATTTTTTTGGTGATATTAAAAATGATCATCTTGTATCTTACCTGTGTCACATTCATCATCAGTATTTGCATTTTCTTCTGGGACATTTTCATAATTTTGTCCTAGAAAATAAACAGAGAGCACAAGCATAATAATCACTACAGAACATTGAATAGCACAGCTAATCTGAGTCTCGCAGCTGATATGAGTCATCTAATGTATCTGAAATATATCTTTGATGCAGAGTTTATGTGTAGGTTTTGCAGGTCAGCAGAGTTGCATGCACACCTGATCTCTTGTGTGTCTCATTTACCAATATCTTCCTACATTTTGTATTAAATTTGTTTTTTTGAATGAACGTAGTACATAAGTGCGCACTTGAGTGTGCATAGATTCAGTTCTTACGTAAGAACAAATCCTAGGTGAAAAAACATTGGTGAATGTCAGATTTTTAAAAAAAAAACTGTGTAAGTGGGATTTAGGAGAGATTTCTTTTAAGATTTTTAATTAATAGTTGGTGAATGAGGCTCATTGTTCTTGATGGACACTCTTCTTCCTTTTTACCCAATATATAATTATACATTACATAAATTATCAAAGAACATGATGCCATCCTGAAAATAAAACAACATAAAATTTGTACCAAGCACTGTGTCTTAGTTTGCTAAGTTTTATTTTTCTCTATAAAACCCAACCTGACAAATTCATTTAAAAAATATGTTAAATTACAAATTAATATGTAATATTTTTAAACTATTTTTGTGTGTCAAAAAATAATAATAAAAAGAAAGACTTGTCAGGACTACATAATGCCATGTTCTCTGGAAAAACAAGCTTGAAGGTTCTTTCTCTCAACAAATCAATATTTATCTCTGCAGGAATAATACATCATATCTCCAGTAAAGGAACCTTACAAAAGAAGGCAAAAATGGTTTAAAATCTCAATGTAAATTAAAACTGTAATGTAATGTAAATTATCTTGCATAATTTTTTATAGTTTTCTAATGGCCCTTTTGCCATGAAATGATACGTAAAGGGCAAATAACATAATATTTTCTAGATTGTTCTGTTTCCATATACATTGTAGGTCAAAAATGTTAAAAACCTAAACCATCAACCCACTTGAATTTTCAGAAGAGACGAGACTAGGCAGTGACACGTGTGGGTCATCTGGCAACACATCCCTTAAAAAGCAATACAGAGATAAGAGAGACTAATTAAGCAAGATGTTTTGGCAATCATCACGTCATCCGAAAACCATTAGTTATTATTCATTACTAATCATAATCATTACCCTAGAGGTGAACATGTACACCTAAAGCAAAGAGGCACAAAAGCAAACTTAGTCTCCAAGTTTAATCAAATAACATTTTTGCACAAAATGAATGATGCGGCATATGCAAAAGTTTAAGCACCCTCTCATTCAATCCAGTACTGTTATTTTCATGTTTTAGGTCTCAGAGCTTATTTGACAGATGAAACACAATAAAGAAACAAAAAAATGTACCTACAGAAGCATTTCAGGACAAAAAAATAACATGTTGCCAGCTGTTAAGAATGAGGGTGAATATATTTTGCCTTGAAGCTTCCACTGGCACAAAAATGTATAGCGGATAAAGGGAAGGAGTGATTGTTCTAAATATAAAGAAAATCCTAGAAGCTAATGTCCCACAATTAGTAAAGAAACTGAAGAAGAGGTCAGATATTACATCAGGACAGTGCTCTAAAATACAGAATACAATTTACCTTGAACTAATTAAAAAAACATAAGATTTATTTTCCTTCACTGTCCCCAGACTTCAATATAATTGAAAATCTGTGACTGGACAATTTTGAACCAGAAGTGTTCTGCAAGGAAAAAGGGTGGGAAAACTAAATCAAGAAGACAGCGACTGTTCGTTTCCTACAAGAAATGTTTGGAGGCTTTTAGGAGAAGTACTAACTCAAAGGGTGCACAAACCTGTGCCCATGCCACATTTCTTCATATAAACATTCACATGCAAATGCACATGGAAACATTCTTGTTGACAAAAGGGTTCTACACTGAGGAACAAGCTGAATGTGAGAATCAAGTGAATATAATTAGAGCTGCAGTATCATCTCTTCAGGGGAATTACCAGCAACAAACTCAAGTACACTGTTGGCCCAGGCCTTTGGACAAACCATTTGGCTCTGTGGTAATAAACATATTACTTTTATTTCTTTTATTTATGCAAAATTCGTGTTACTATGCTTTTCACCAATAGTGTGCAGTAGAGCAACAGTACATTTTTGGTTAAAGATTTATTGAACTGATTTGTCATGAAAACACAAGATTCAATGAAGAATAGAGATATGTTCTTACAGATAGTCAGGATAGTCTGGATTCTTCTCAGGGGGAAACTCGTAGGTAACAAGGTCATCATCTAAACATACAACAATACACATCCACATCTTTAGACTAAATCAGGCACACTAAACTCACATAAGAAAAGACATTATTTATGACAGTGTTGCCCAGTGTGATTCTGCATTTAATAAAATATTTCAAATGTACTAAAAACATTATAACAGAACAAATATGAATAAATAATAAAAAATATGTATGATCATTTCAGTGCAAAACGAAAGAAGCTATAACCCAACATTTCACAGTTGGGGGAGAATGTGTAAATTTGTTAAGCCAAATCTCTGCCATTTAAACCTTTTTTAAGCATTCGAGGTGGATATTTTTGTGCTCACCTTGGTTGACATAGTCCTGACCTTCATCTGAAGATTGAAAGATAATATAAATTAAGGTAAGAACATGCACAAGGACAATCAAATTATGAAGAAATCAACACACTGTCGGTTCCAACAAAACTTCCTGTGTAACCTAGAACTGTGGACATAAAACATCCTTTCATTTTCACTGCATTTTGATTTCATTGAATTCAGCAATAAGACAGAGGTTGTGTTACAGTGATTTCCCACTTGTGGGACTAATAGAGTTATCTAATGATTTTACCAAAGGGATGTTGTTAAAACCCCTCAAATTAACTGGGGTAAGATCCCTCAGCACAGCCTCAAGTAGCCTATTACCTTTATAAAACAATGTCAAAATATTATCTAACTTGATAAAACATCCCTATGTTTAATAAACAGTTATATTTATTAAAAATTATCGTAAAAATCTAATTTGTTTTTCAATTCTTTATTTGTGGCACTAGTAGACCTTATATTGTAAAGCTTGACATGTTCTCTTCTCTAAAATGAATATAGACTTCAGCTGATTTCTGGTCATATGTGTGTATATCAAACTTTTTATGATGCCTACGCCAAACAGAAATGAAATTATACATTTTATAATATTCAGTGATCAATCCTAAGCCTTATTATTCAGGAACTACTACAACTCATCTAACTGTTATGAAACAAATATGTGAATTATGTAGTTATGGTTCTATATGAAATCTAAAGGTTTCATTGCTAATCAATGAATACATATTGTGCTACATATTGAACAGACACATTTATAGAAGGCAGCAAACTCACTATCAGAAGAGGGACAAGCAGAGATCCGTCTGGTATCGGTCAGTGATGGAGACCTGAGAGGAACAGGGAAAAAAGATTAATATCAGCAGAAAATGCTTAATTAGATATCGCAGAACAGTTCTGTTTTTTAATATTAAAAGTACACCTTAGTAGCTTTTAAAGAATGAATATCAGTTCCAGGATTGCTAATGGAAAACAAAAAGTATGTAAGAATCATGCTCTCTGCATATAAATGAGTTTGTGTGCTTGACTCACGTCATAAACTGAGGCATAGAAGATACAGAAGGCAGGGTAGTGGTCAAAGGATTCTCTGAATCCGAAGAAGAGATGAAGGAAAAATATTATTTTCATCAATTATTCAAACAGCTATTATTATTTTCATAATTATTAGCAAGACACATCTTAACAGCTTATCTTATTACAGAAAGTGCAATTTTCATGATTTTAAGTGAATGAGTGAATGTGTATTTACGTGGGCGAATGAATCCAAATCCTTGGTTCCTGTAAGGTCAGAGAGACATATATGCTTATGAGTCAACACACACACACACACACACACACACACACACACACACACACACAGACACACACACAGAGTGAGGGAAAACAAATATTCACACACTTGTTTTTATTTAACAAACTCTCAGTGCATATATCCACTTCAAATACACATGCATATTGTATTTTGATTAAACAAAAAAGAATTGAGACACCATACATGAATAACATTAGCACTTAGCCATTATTGGCTAACACAGATTTCTACAGCATGGAGTAAATTGCTTCTTGGCTTATTTTTTTTTGTAATGCAATATTTATTACATCTTTGGCAAAAAACACCCAACATTCCTTGTAATCACAACCACTTCAACCCTCCATGTACCCCAACAAAAGTTCTATAACTTTTAACTTCTAAAAATTTTCAGTTGGATTATATATCATGATGCTCCCACCTCAATACTTCACTGTGGGTATGGCGACCTTGGGATCATACTGATCAAACTGTAAACTGAATTAATGCTAAAGAGTTTTAATTTTGTGTTTTCTAATCAGAGTACCAATTATTGAAAGTGAAAGTGACCAACAAAAGTACAAAGAAAAGGTTTTACTGACCAACTTAATTATGTTTTGTAAATATACACACATTTTTAATTTGATGGCTAAAACGCATTCAACAAATCTTGGGACAGAGGCTATATTTACCACACTAACATGCCAGTTTCCTAGGCAGTGCCACCTGAGGACTTAAAAATTATGCAGTGTTTTCCAACCTTGTTCTATTTGCACTGATATTTCTCTGAATTCTTTGAATCTTTGTTTTATCATTTCTGTA
>JBBPDA010035630.1:0-14768 GCA_037974385.1 Arnoldichthys spilopterus | reverse complement strand
ACGTTCAGGGTACATTTCACTACATGTTGTACTTGTATAACTATGTAGGTGACAAATAAACCACTTGAACTTGAACTCAATGACTACTTACATCACCCCCTTTACCCATGGGGGAGGAAGGATATTGCATTTCAAAGGGTGCCATGTCATAAATACCAGTGGTGCCTGTGTTTGTTTAAGTAACAATCAGCTGAACCACCAAGACATTTGCTCACAATCCACAAATGGCTACATCACATTTACATATCCAACCACAGGCCTACAACCTACACTTTACTTTTGTTTGAGCTGATTGTTCACCACTCACATTTACAAATTGGAAGTGTCAGTTAGATATGATTTACACCAGCAAATGGCCAGTGATCCCAACCATGTTCTCTTGTCTATTTAATAAAATAGGGTGGTCTATGTTGTCAAATGCAGCACTGAGGTCAAGCAAAAGATATATTGCCTTTGTCAGCGAACAGTAGAAAATCATTCATTTTTTAAATTTTAACTAGGGCTGTTTCAGTACTGTGATATGGTCGAAACCCATATTTCATAAATGTGATTTCTGTGTACAGCTGCTGGGCAATTACTTTTTCTAGGACGCTGGATATAAAAGGTAGATTGGAGAATGGTCTATAGTTCGATAGAATACATAGGTCAAGATTGGGTTTCTTGATCAGTGGCTTAATAATAGCTAGTTTAAATGCTTTTGGTATATACCCAAAGCTGAGTGAGTAGTTTATAATTGCCAGTAGGGGCCCAATTATTGCTGGCAAGATTTATTTTTGTAAGCTGTTAGTAACCAAACTGGCTAGGCTTTGCTACCCACATGCATCAATGAGCCTTGGGACCCCAGTTCACCAATTGTCCTTCCTAAGATCACTTTTGGTAGGTACTAACTACTGCATACCTGGAACATTTCGTAAGACCTGCTCTGACTCATCTAGGATTATAATAAGACTCTTGTCAAAGTGGCTCAGATCATTAAGTTTGCCCAATATTCCTGCTTGAAGCACCTTAACTTCAAGAACTGACTGTTCACCTGCTGACTAATATATCACACCCCTGCCAGGTGCCACTGTGATGAAATTACTAAATAGTCTGTGTTATTTCTCTGAAAAAAAAAATTTTTTTGTATGGTAGCATATGTTGCCCTTAAACCTGTATAAAGCTTTCAACATTGATGGTGCCTTTCTAAATGTGCAAGCAGAACAGTTTTCCACTTTGCATCAGTCCATTTTAAACAAGCTTTGTCCCAAAGAAAATGGCTGTGTTTCTGAATCATGTTCACATATGGCTTCATCTTTACATGATGGCAAATTGCACAGGGAACTGACGAGGATTTCTGGAAGTGTTCCTGAGTCCATGCAGTGATTTTTGTGACAGAATCATGCTTCTTTTTTATTCAGTGTGCTCTGAGGGCCTGAAGATATTGGGCATCCAGCATTGATTTTCAGCCTTGTCCCTTGCACAGAGAATTCTCTAGATTCTCAGAATCTTTTGATATTTGAAGTCTTTGCAATTTTATGTTGAGAAACATTCCGAAATTGTTCCATAATTTGTAGACGCAGTTGTTTGCAGATGAACCTCTGCCCCTCTTTATGTCTGAGAGGCTCTTTTTATACCCAGTCATTTTACTAAGCTGTTGTCAATAAAGCATCATTAATTGCAAAATGTTCCTGCAGCTGTTTCATTTGAGATGTGTTGCTGCCCTGGAATTCAAAACGAGCTAATATTTATCATTTCATTGTAATCTCACTTCTATTGTGAATAAAGTACTGGTTTATGAGATTTGCAAATCATTGCATTCAGCACTGCAGTGATATCTGTTCTATGTGAATGGGTGGGGCTAAACCACTGCAGGCTGAATGGTTGGATTTATGTAAATTAGCTTTGGGGACATCACAAAAACTGAATTCAAAACCAGACCCCATACTGTATATGGACTGTCTGGACTCTTATTTAAAAAAAGAAAATTAGTATGTTTTTTTTATTATTTGGTTCTCTGTTATTACAGGCCTGACACTGGTGAGTTCTGTTGGAGTTTTCACGACTCACAACATTAATGCTGTTTATAAGAAGGGGCAGAGCAGGCTGTACCTGCTGCGGAGGCTCAGGTCTTTTGGAGTGCAGGGGCCGCTCCTGAAGACCTTTTATGACTCTGTAGTGGCATCAGCCATCTTTTATGGTGTGGTCTGCTGGGGCAGCAGCATCACCGCTGGGGACAGAAAGAGACTGAACAGGCTGATCTGAAGGGCCAGTTCTGTTCCAGGACGTCCTCTGGACCCAGTGGAGGTTGTGACTGACAGAAGAATGGTGGCTAAGCTGTCACCCCTGTTGGACAACATCTCCCACCCCATGCAGGAGACTCTGACAGCACTGAGCAGCTCCTTCAGCGACAGGTTGCTGCACCCACGGTGTGGGAAGGAGAGATTCAGAAGGTCTTTCCTTCCAGCTGCTGTCAGACTGTACAACCAACACCTGGCAGTTTGATCACGCACACACAAAACATACACATACATCCAAAACATCACAGACTAAAAAATGTTCACTTAATGTCCAATATGTCTCATGTGCAATATTACTTCACTGTGCAATGTGCAATATTCAGTGCAATATTCTTCCATGTAATATTCACCATGGTGCAATTATCTTGGGCAGTGGTAGCCTACTGGTTAGGACATTGCGCTTGGGACCTGAAGGTTGCAGGTACAAGTCCCGGTCCGGGCACTACTGAGGTACCCTTGAGCAAGGTTCCGTCCCACTACACTGCTCCATGTCTTGGAAGTTGCTTTGGATAAAAGCGTCAACTAAATGAATAAATGTAAATGTATCTATCTATCTACAATGGCCTCCACAATTATTGGCACACCTTATAAAGATGAGTACATGTTATTCACCAACAGTGTTCCTTGGGGATCCTCACTGTAGTGGAAGCGAAATATACTTGGGTCCTCTTCAGGCAGGCTTGACAAGGAACACGGCATCAGTTCCAGATTCAATGTCCTCTTTTTTATTTTTGTCCTAAAAGCAGAAATGGGCATTTTCAGGTGAATAGCTATTTTTTATAACCATTCCCACACAACTTCCTGATTTGACTTGTGGGGTTTTTTTTTTTATCTTTTCCTGCTGATAGATGACTAAGGGAATTTGGCCTCTGCGTTCTCATATTTGTACCCAAGTTAATCAGGAAGTCATGGACTACAGCTGGAAAGTTCCTGCACACTCCAATGAACAAAAAAATGTACAGTGTCAGCAGGAAACCAGCTTCAGTTACATCCAAGATCCAAAATCCAAGAATGTTGTTTGTTACATACATAGTTTCACAAGTACAACATGTACTGAAATGTACCCTGATCATTTCTGAGACTGTGCAAATTTTAAATAAAGTTAACAGAGACTAAAATTAAAAGAAATGAAATTATATTGCATTATATTATGTTATTGTCTGTTGGGGGTTATTAGAACAGTTTAAAGCTGTGGTGGTGTAACTGTTTGTGTTCACTGTTATTTCCACTTACATGTGGCATGTATGTTTCTGTAAAAAATATTAATACATTTTTTTGATGAGGGATTTGGGTGTGTCAATTGTTCTCTCTCTCTCTCTAATATACTCTCCCTCCCTATCAGACAGTGATGTTGTTTAACTCTGAATTCCAATAGTTTCACATCCTAAATGCATGATAAATTTAGCATGACCACATCAGATCGCAGGCCAAGTTCTACAACGACAGTGCAACATCACCTCCTTTAGGCCACAACTGGGCAGTGCAATCCAGCACAGAGCAGAGACTCCTTTCCACTTCCCTTCTTCATGGCTGTTTACCCACTATTCACTGTAGTCCTTCTCACAACCTGCAGCATCATATATAACTCCCATTCTACAAACACAGAGTCAGAGCTGTTCACAGTGGTGGTGAACAGAACCATCTCTAAAAACTCCTTACAGAAAGTTCTTACTTAAAATGGTTATGAAAATGCTGACTGAAAGTGAGTGCACAGCGCACAACAAAATGTGACCTCTGCATTTAAAGCAGGGGTTTGGGAAGGTACCTTGCTCACGGGTACGTCAGTGGTAGACATAATTGCACAGTGGTGTCCCAGTACTCACATTTTATGACATAAGATTGCCTGTCTCAGTACAGTATACATCATAATACTCTTAACACCACACGTTTACACACACACACAAAAACACAATCACTGTTGTGCTGCTAAGAGTTGTTGCATCATGCTGCAGTGCATATATGCACTGTCCACAGTAAATCAGCCACTGTACTATTGCACTGAGGATAACTCCAGCCAAAGTTTCCCTGCATGAACCTTCACCTTTTCTGTCTCCCCTATCTAGTCTACAAAATTTTACAGTAATTGAGGTTGTAAAGGTCATCTGCAAAAAGGTAACAGTGGGCTTATAAGCAGCCACTTGCTGGACAAGAGAGCAGTCTGATTGTGAAGGAGTTTTACATAACCACAGCTTTGTCAGATCAAATAGAGCATTTTATCTAGTGAAAGTGACTTTGTCATTGTGAACCTACTCAAGCACCACAACAAAATGTGACCTCTGCATTTAACACATCACGTGCACACCTGGAGCAGAGGGCAGCTATCAACAGCACCCAGGGAGAAGTGTACCGGGATGGTACCATGCTTAAGGGTACCTCAGTAGTCTTGAACCTGTGACCTTTAGGTCCCAAAGACAGTGTCCTAACCACTGGGCCACCACTGCCCACATTAGGTTTAGCAACTGCATTAGCTTATGGAGTTTTACGAGCTATTTCAGCTGGGATTGCTTTTTGAATTAGGCGCTATACAATCAAGTCCATTTCTATAGCACTTTTTACAACTGACATTGTTACAGAGCAGCTTTACAGAATCGAGCCCCCAATGAGCAAGCCAAAGGCAAGGAAAAACTCTCTAAGCTGTAGGAAGAAACCTCAGGAGGAACTAGGGCTCAGAAGGGGAAACCCACCTAGCTCTGGTCAACACTGGATAGAAAAAAGGAAAAAACATTATATATCTACAAAATAGTCTCAGTTTAAATAGGCACCAGCACTGTAACACACCACCAACATGCCAAAGCTGACTTTAAAGAGAACCCAAGTGCAAGGAAATAAAAAAATGGGAATTTGTGTATGACCCTATGTGGTATTTGAATCGGTAACTCAGCAGTCCTCAGGTGAGTATGCTAACCACTAAGGCACAGACAGAGTTGTAATGGAAGGGGAGGGTAACCTAGAAAACTTGTGCACCTGAAAAGTGGGGACAATAGAAACTGTCAAGAGTGGGATTCAAACAAAAAACATACAGCTCTTAATAATCAACTGAGCTACACTGCTACTGCTGCTCAGGGAAGTGTGAGCCTTTTACACTTGGCAAACAAAACACAACCTAAGCCACCACAAGGATCCTCATGGAGTCCTTAAAACCAACAATGGATTCTCAGTAAGGGTTTGGGGATTCTTTCTAGATGGAGAACCTCCCTGCCCTTCTTTTCTGTTTCATTTTTCTTTGTTTTCTCATTTCAACATATAATTTTTTTTGTGAGAGGAGGAATTTAAGCAGGTTGGGGAACTAAAAGTTTCCTAACCAAAAAGAAGCAGAGGAGAGGTACTGACATGCTGCCACACACCTATATCATGCACCAGCTAGTCATAAGTCAGACTGTTACCAAACTCAGCAAACACCAGTGGGGCCATTGTCCTTATGAAGGGTAATCACCAGGTGCAGCTCATGTCTGCTGATTGCCCCCTCTAGCTGCCTGCCATTGCCCTCTGCTGGTCTCGGCAAGAACAGGGACTAAAGATGTCTTCCCCTTCCACTGGAAGCTGAAGTGAGGGAATGCCTGTACTGCTGGCCTGGCATGGCGCTATGGGCTGGGAGCTCCCCTCCCACTGGCTGCAGTAGGCACCACCCTTACAACCAGTTCTTTGTGTACAGGTGCAGAGATGACTTTCAATCAGTTCTTTGGAGGAAATTGCTGTTCATATCGGCTCTCCAAAGCAGGAGTGAGTGTGTTAAAAGTCATAAAAACTTCGACCAGAAATAGGGTATCAAGGGTCAGGCTGGTCCAGGCAGCAGAATGGGACAGGATAACTGGTACTTCAATAGAGTATCTCAATGGTGAGAGAGAGCAAGAGAGAGAGAAATAGATTGTAAGTGATGCTGAAATGTTAGAAGTGATTAAGAATGATGTACATTGTGATCTGAGTGCAGGCAGGAGCTCCTGCAAGATTCGCTATGACAGCATAACTAAAGGAGAGAGCTAGAAAGAAGCACAGATATGAGGGCATCATGGGGCATAAGGCAGCACAACCACTCGACCATCATCAAACCTGAGTGAACACGTCAGAGTGGGGGACGACAGCATCCAAACATCCCATACAGGACAACGTATTAGATTAGAGCTTATTTACATATATCAGTCTTACAGGCACAGTTACAGTTTAATTCTGAGAGAATGGAAAATTATCATGTACAAATTACATTTCTAGAATTTTTTAAAAATTGCAATAAAAACCAAAATCTACAATTTAAGTCACACACACACTTTCACTGAACATCTTGATTGAGTTTTGTAAACCTAAACTAATCTAAATCTACAAAATATATAATTTGAGAGAATTATTATTATAGTGAAAAGATTCAGGAAATCTGAAGATTTCTCAGTCCATGTAGGGCAAGGCAACTCCTCAAAAGGCACAACATGAGAAACCATAATGCTACTGTGATTAAAATCACTACATGGGCTCAGGAGGACTTCAGAAACCCATTGTCACTCAAAATATAGTTTGGTGCTGCTTTAAGAAATGCAGCCTGAAACTGTATTACACAAAAATGCTGGCACTCATCTTGTAGGGTCCAAAAAACAGTGGAAATGTGTGTTGTTGTCAGATGTCACCATGTTTCAGTGTGTTTTCAGGAAAAACAGATGTCAAGTTCTTTGTCCCAAAATTGAAGTGGACCATCCAGACTGTTATCAGTGCATATGTGTGAAGGTCTTTTTAACGCAGAGGTATACTTTGGGATTTAATAGAGACATATGCTCCCATCAAGGTGGTGTCTTTTTTCCAAGAAGTCCATTCTAATTTCAGTGAGAAAATGCTGGGCCTCAATCTGCAAACACAGTGTTGCTTCATAGACACAGGTTGTGTGTGTGCTTGACTGGCCTATAAGCAGTCCAGATCTGTCTGCTTTTGAAAATGTATAGAGCTTTATGAAGAGGATATTCAGACAACAACCCAGGACATTTGAGTGCATCGAGCAAGAATACACAAAAAAATTTACTTGCAGTACTATTTGTCTCCTCAGTTCACAAACATATAAACAAATGTAAATAAAAGGTCATGTAAGTTAGTGGCAAACACACCGTTCATTTGGTCAGCACAAACACTGGAAATTTTCAAGAAAATAAAGTAATTAGAGTTGTTTTGATTCTGTTTAACAAAATGTAAAAGTTTCTGGGAATGTGGTTTGCAGAATTTTGGTACATCAAACTATATAAAACTCATAAATAAGCTTTATATAAAATATATATATTAAAAAACTGTAGTGTATATGCACTTTAATGTACCACAGCAGCTTTAAAAAGGCTTTTTTTTTTCCAAAAAATTTGAATTTCAAATTCTTGGCTTATTACAGGAGGCCACTTTCTTCAGCACACCTATCTCCACTCACATTTGCACTGCATCAGGTGATGAGAGAGTGGAGAAAAAAGGAAAAGAACTCATCCAAAGATGGTAAAAATCTATTTTAACCACCTGTCCAGCTTTTTCCTGGCAGCTCTCCTCATCTTCTGCCATGAGTAACTGGATTACAAAGTGCCTCTGCTACTGTGTTTTCCTTTCTTTTCCTCTGCATAAAAAGTTAAGACTGGTTAGAGTTAATTGAGATGGGAAGAAGGGGGAGAGGTAAACAGATTATCTGTTCTTGTTTGGTCAACCCATCAGTTGCAAGAGTAATAAATCTATCGTTAAAAGTCTTTAAGGAGCATGTGCGATTCACATTAAGATTAGAATGTGATCGATGTACTTTGGTCAGACTTCGTGCATCTGAGTTATCCAGCAACTTATTGAGCAGTTTACTGGCTTTGAAAAACTCTCTGCAAACTGGGAACTCTACTCTGGCAAGACCTAAGGGCCTACATAGCAGCAGACCCTTCTACCATCACAGACTGACTTTAATCGGGCCAACCTGAAGACAGTCCTACTACATTATTTCTAAAATGCCTGCTACCAGGGGAGTTAACACACTAGACTAGGTTTACACTAACATCAAACAAGCAGTCAGGGCAGCCCCTCACCCCCAACTGGGAAATTCAGACCATTTTTCTGTTATGCCAATTCCAGCATACATGCCACTTCTAACTAAAAGCAAGCCTTCTGTGAAGCCGATTAGGACCTGGCCAGAGGAAGCAATTTTTGCACTTCAGGACTGTTCTGAATACACATACTGGAATGTGTTCAGAGATGCCTCTACTGTCAACAAACAAATCAATCTGGGGGAGTATGCTTAATCTGTGACGGGATTCATATTGTGGTCGCTGCACCGCAAATATTTTACCACATGTACAGGCTGTGTGCATGAGTGTGTGTATAAGAGAGAGGGAGAGAGGAGAAGAGGTGGTGTGACAGTTCCCATTGTGCACTGCTGGACCTTTTTTTAGCTGTTTGTTGTGTTGTAATGTTTAAATACTGTACATTGTTAACATTATGATTCCTGGGAATTCAAGTCTCTCTGAGCAAGCGGAGGCTTACCCAAAGTGCACACCCCCAACATATTATGCAAATCAACCAACAGTTTCTTTTTGTGCCCCAGGTGTGTGTGTTGAGGTGAGGTGTATAAG
The DNA here is from genome assembly GCA_037974385.1 of Arnoldichthys spilopterus. Classification (NCBI taxonomy): domain Eukaryota; kingdom Metazoa; phylum Chordata; class Actinopteri; order Characiformes; family Lepidarchidae; genus Arnoldichthys; species Arnoldichthys spilopterus. The sequence goes on along the minus strand of JBBPDA010035630.1, from coordinate 5,935 downwards.
CATAAACTTACTGATGTAATCGAGCAGCACGTCTTCACAATGGGCAAACGTGTTTTCCAAGTCCAATTCCACAGAATCTGCCCCAATTTCCTCAGAATCATGGGCTAAAGTCGATCTCATTGCTTCGGGTGTACACATGCATCGTTTTACCATCGTCCAATATTTCAAAAGTAGTTTAAAATGAAAGAAAACACTCAGGTTAGGGAGTTAGTGCTCTCTCGCGACCCCCTGAAGTGAGCTCCGCCTGATGTGCACTACCTAGGGGCACTCGGATGCCAAGCCAGCATAAGACATAAATGCCACTCCCTAACCTGACAGTCCCTGCCAATCACATCTAGCGATAAGCGTAAAACCCCGTAGGGTCGCTGGAATTTTGAACCTTTGGATCATTTTCCAAGCTGCAAGATGGAGGCATTTGTAGTTTCAAACAAAGGACTGTCTTAGCAAGCGGATGGGACCAGGTTTGGAACTTTATACTACATTTCGTGCGGGTAAGCTGTTATTGAATGCCGTCGCTGCACAGGGTGATGTTTATAATGATTTTACAATTCCGGTTGTGACGTGCCTGCAATGGCACCACCTTGTTTTTGTAAAAACACATTTTTACAGATTATTAAAGAACAAAAACACATAGAATAATCAAATTCACCTAATGCTGGCCCATCTAGAACACCAGAACAATTAAATGTTCCTCACTGATTTCAGCTCTGCCTTCAAAACGGTCATCTCCAAGCACCTTGTGTGATAACTCAGCCAAGTAGGCATCAACACTCCTCTGTGCAACTGAATTGTAGACCTCCTCACAAACAGACCCTAGACAGTATATGTTAAAAAAAACACCTCAGAAACCATCATTTTGAAAACTGGGATTCCCCCAAGGTGGTGTCCTTAACCCTCTGTTGTTCACACGATGACTCATGATTGTTGTGCCAAGTACAACTCAAACCACATTAATAAATGTTCAGATGACACAACAGTGGTCAACAGTGACAGAGAGGAACTGAAGCAACTCTTTGCATGGTAGCCCAAAAACAACCTGTCACTGAAAGTCAGTGACATCAGTGAGATCGCTGTTGACTTCAGGAGGAAGCACATGGGACCTACTCTACTTATAATCCATGGCACTGTATTGTTGTAGGTAAGCAACGAGAAAATGCATTCTGCATGCACTACAATGGCATGGCTTCATTGACACAAAGTGTTTGTCCTTGATTGGCCTGCCAGCTATCCAGATCTATCTCCTATTGTAAATGTTTGGAGCTTCATAAAGAGGAGAATCATACAATGGCCACCACAGGTGGTTGAGCATCTGAAGTCTTGTATCAAGCATGAATGGGCAAACATTTTACTTACAAAACTGCACCAGGTAGTCTCCTTAGTTCCAAAATGGTTAAACAGTGTAATAAAAAAGAAAAACACACCTCCATCTGAACTTTTTTTAGCGTGTTTGTGTCAAATTCTAAATTTGAATAACATTCTAGTTTTTATTGCATTTTGTTAAAATTTCAGATTTTCTGGTAATAGGGTTTGTACATTTGTGATTTAGAATAGACTTTGTAAATAAATTTTATTTTATATTCACCAGTGTCGTGACCTCATTTTAATACTGTTTGATGGCAAAATCAATATAAAAGAATTTACCTTTGTTAGACAACCTTTAGAACTTAAAGTATTATCTTCTTGAGTTAGAAATTATAATTAGTAATATTTGTAATGTGATTATACTAATAAGACTGATATTTAAATTGATGAGACTGATTTATTGAAATTTCAATAAAATGTGATTAATGATTTATTCAGTTAATTAGAGCAGACCCACATATTTATGATGCCAAATGTATCTTACATTACAACTAATTACAACTGACCAAATATCATAGGTATAATGAGGAAATCAGCAGCCTCTCAGTCTGGTAGGGCAGCTGCATCGTCCACTGACCTGTGTGCCCGGTAGGCAAACTGCAGCATCTGTCTTTTGAAGGACTTCAGCACATGCTTTGAGGCAAGAGGCTGAAACATGATTAGGGCCTTGTGATTTCCTGACATTCTGCCTCTAAAAGAGCTACCTGACATCAAGTTCACATACTTTACGAGTGGCATGAGTTGGAATGAGTAAGGTTGTGGGAGTAGCCAGAGGTGTAAATGGAGCTACTATCAATAAGCTGAAGTGAATGGGGGTTGTGATTTTGTCCCTTTTAAATTTGCAGCAGAATTCTTGTAGGTCATCATCCAGGATGTGTGTAGCCACAGCAGGAGGACAGGGTGTACTTTTAATGCCCATCTTCAACCCATTGTTGGCTAAAAACTTGTCTTCAAGTGTCCTAGAGTAGAGCTGTTCAGCAACCTTAATCTCATTGGACAGTGTATTCCTGGTCTGCTTAGTCTAGAATAGAACCCTGATTTATTGTTGTTGAATGTGCAAAATGTCTTGAAAGACACACACAATATCAGTAAGTTTAGTTTTTCAAGATTATCAGTTACACCATCAAATACACAATATTTCTAGCCAAAACAGTTCTGTAGTTTCTGCTTTGCTTTGTCAGTTCATTTCATTACAGTTTTAACAACAGGTGTTGTGGATTTTTATTTCTGCCTGCAGGTTGGAAGAAAGTGAACCAAGTAATGAGCAGAGTGCCCCAAAGTTGCACAAGGGAGAGCACGATAAGCATCTTTAATCACTGTGAAGCAATAATCCAGTATATTATTTTGTCTAGTGGGGCACTTAATGTGTGTGTTTGTATTTTGGCAGTTCATGGTTCAATACTGCTCTATTAAAGTCCCCCAGGATTATTAACAGAGAGTCTGGGTGTTCTTTTAATGTTAAATTTCTATCATTTTACCTCTGTGCATTATGTGTACTAAATAGTATTAAATATTCTAGTATATTAAAAGTACACAAAAACATGTGATTGTTATTTCACATGAATCTTTTTTACTTAACTAATTTAAGAATAAATACCAATTCAGTTCTATCTGCTACTGAAAATGTATGGCACATTACAACCAGAGAATCAGACAATGGTGACCAGGCACTGCTGAGCAGCTGTCTTTTATCAAGCAAGAATGGTCAAACTTTCCAGTTCCAGAACTACTACAATTACTGTCCTCTGGTGCAAAATGAATAAAAAGTGTAATTAAAAGGAAATGTAAACATAAAAGGGTAAACATGCTTCTGTCTGAACTTTTGTTTAGTGTGTTGCAGCCATTCTTAATTAGCCAAATTCTTAATTTGTGTTAATTTACAAAGTAAAATTAAGCTGGTTATTAAAACTACTAAAATGTAAATTTAAGATAAAAAATGTAATTGCAGTTTGGAAAATTTCCCAGCTTTCCTGAAAAAAGTGTTTGTAAGATTTTATATGAGTTTGATAACATACAGCACCTTTTGTCAGCTAGGGAGTTTTTCCTTGCCTAGTTCGCCTTTGGCTTGCTATTTGGGGTATATAAATAAACTTGACTTGACTTGACCATTCCCTGAAAAGTTGGGATTTTTTTTCTAAATTAAAAAGAAATGTTAATTCACATAAACCTTTATTTAATTGACAAAAGTACAAAGGTTGTCAATAGTTGTAATGACTAACTTAATTGTATTTTGTAAATATACACAAATTTAGAATTTGATGGCTGTAACATGCTTTAGTGTTGGGATAGTGTTAAAAAAGAACATTGAAAAGTCCACAGAATGTTTAAGTAATCTGGCAGACTTAAACAGGCGAAATACAATCAGCATCTATCAAAATAGTAGCCATTAAATTTTGAATTTGTGCATTTTTACAAAATACAGTTAAGTTGGTCAGTAAAACTACTGATTGTGTTCTTTGTACTTAACTTCTCACTATGTAAATTAACATATCACAGTTTTTTAATTGCATTTCATGGAAATGTTTTTGCACATGAAATATATTTATAGCTGGCTCAAAAAAGGGTAATTAAAGTAAAATTTAAAATAGGTGTGTAATGGTATGTTAATAATATTGTGGCCAAGGGTACAGACCGCCACTGAACTGGACAGTTTTTTTTTGTTACTGATAAATTACTTTTTGCTTTTTGTGAAGGTCAAATGGTGAAGACAAATTTTAGGGTCCCCAATTTTTCTCTCCCTGTAAAAATATGCACAAGTATTCAGTATTCAATATATGCAGAAGCATTCATTTCTCTTTACTGCATATAACAGCAGAATACATCCACAATCACACCACAACCAGTCTTTGGAAAAACTGTAACGAAAGAATAAATAAAGGAAAGAGAGCGAAAAAAAACCAATAATACTCTAGCAACCGATATAAACTTAACACAAATAACAAAGCAAAAGTTACTTAGTACCTCAGTCACCGACCAGTCCTGCTGCACTTCCTGCTGACCTGTGAGACCATCTGCCCCTTTTCATCCTCCAGATTGTAAGAAATGATAAGCAGATACATATTGACTCAAATGCTGTTATAGGTTTCTCAGAACTCATGGCAATTGCAAAAAAACTGAACAATAATGAAGGAAAACTAGTTTAGAAATACACTAAAATATTTATAAAAACAAAAGCACTTCAGTTTACAAGCATGCCATATGTAAAGCAATGACAGGCATACTTTTCAGCAATTCAATTTCCGAAATTTTCAATCCTACACAACCTGTGTCTCAAGGCCTCTTTTGAGAAATGTGAGCAGTTTGTACAGTTCTATATAAAATAATCAATACTCTGTAGTATCAGCTCATTAAATATATGCTCTGATAGCAAAGCCCCTGTCTTAATGAGATAAACATGGAATATTTGGAAAGAGTTTAAGCTATCCACATGCTGTACTGAACCCTTTTTTTTATTTTAGCAAACTTATGTTGTTCTCAAAATCAGTTTTAAACATTGTAAATACATCACTTGTAACAGATTTATTATAGTAACAAGATATTTAAAACATGTCAGTCAGATTGAGAATCCTCATAGCACTGAGGCCACTTTATTAAGTGCAGTACATTTTAGTGCAAAAATTTTAGACTCAACACAGACTCAAATAATCTTTACATCCTAATTTTATTACACTTGAATGCTACATTTTACCCCATAGGTCACACTATCATTTTACAATGCCTTAATTCTATATGATTCACTGGCTCTGTCTTAAACGTGGTTCAGAACATATAGTACAACGTTTTCAGGTTAAATGATTTAATTTGTCATTGGGAGTTATGAGAGAGTTATGTGGAATTGCAATCCTTGGTCCTTGCTCTTTACTCTTCATATGTTACCTCTCAGCAACATCTTTAGGAAAATAGGGTGTTGCTGTCCACTGTTACGCTGATAATACAGTTATATGTAGCCAGAGAACCTGATGGTTTAGATTTAATTAACACTTTGTATGCATTATGTGCAACAATGTTTTTAAAAAAATAAATGAACGAAATACAGTGGTGATCATTATAGGTCCCCAGGGAATGAAAGAGAAGATGAAATCTAGCTTTGGTAGGTTTACCAACCCAAACTAAATAACATTTTTGAAATATTGGTGTAATTGTAGATTGTAATTTAAATTTAGGAGACATATCCAATACATAACCAAGACAGCACTTTTCAACTTGAAGAACTAAAGTTATTTATAATTGAAAGATGCTGAAAAGCTAATGCATGCTTTTCTTTATGAATCATCTTTATTATTGTAACTCTCTTTTTGCAGATCTACCAAATAACTCTATTGACAAGTTACAGATTACTCAAAAACTTCACTGGCTACCTCTGTTTTTCAGAATTGATTTTTAAATTCAAGTCAAGTCAAGTCAAGTTTATTTGTATAGCGCTTTTTACAACTGACGCTGTCACAAAGCAGCTTTACAGACACCGGGTCCGAGCCCCCAAAGAGCAAGCCAAGGGTGACAGAGGCAAGGAAAAACTCCTTAGCAGTAGGAAGAAACCTTGGGAGGAACCAAGGCTCAGAAGGGGGAACCCATC
>JBBPDA010035610.1:0-14770 GCA_037974385.1 Arnoldichthys spilopterus | reverse complement strand
CCAGCATCCTCCTCTCTCCCACCTCCTCAATGGAGCTTAGGGAGCACCCAAGGACAGAGCCAGCCTTCCTGACCAGCACTGTGGACTTAATTTACACTTTATTATTCATTTACAAAGAGTGAATTATTGTGAAATGCACCATAAAACTTAACAAAGTCATAATAACTCCTAACAGTGGTGATAGGAACCAAACATCTCACACAATCAATGTTTCTGAAAGTTACATCACAAAGATATGTCATGATATGGTAGCAAAGAAATTGTACAATGCCTGAGACGTTGTTTCATGATCGGTTTGAGATAAGGTTTTGACCCATACAAGTGCTTTTAAAATGGGTACAGATGCATGCTGAAGTCTGGGCACCCCTAGTCAGTATTTCTATTGTGTCAATAGTTCAGCGAGTAGAAGATGAACTAATCTCCAAAAGGCATCAGGAAGAAACGTTCTTCTCAATTTTTTAAAGCAAGATCAGTGTATTAATTTTGTTTTGTACAATTTTAGAATGAAAAAAAGGAAAAAGAGAAAAGAACACCTTTAAAATGTTTGGGTACCCTGCATATCCAGTACTTAGTAACACCCCCTTCGACTTGTAGCCAGTGAAGAGTCTTCCACTTCTTAATTGGGCAACTTTTCCCCATCCTCCTTGCAAAAGCCTTCTAGTTCTGTGAGATTGTTGGGCTGCCTTGCATGCGCTGCTCTTTGGGGTTTTGAAGTGTCTTTAGGCTCATATCCTGTTATAGTCTGCACCTTTTTGTGCCAAACATACCTTTGCTCATTGCAGACAAAAAGTACAATTTTTAATTTCATCAGTGCACTTTTTTTTTTCAAAAATGCATCAGCCGTGTTTACATGTTCCTTTGCAAATATTTGACGCTGACTTTTGTTGCAACAGTGCAGGGAATTTTGCCCAGGGTTGCCTAAACTTTTGCGTGCCACTGTACTTTCAAGGTGTTTAAAGGCAAAACAGCACCTGATTTTTTTTTTGATTAATTAACAACTGTTTATCATAATCTATATTAAAGTCTATATTAAGAAAGTACAGTAAAGGTCAATGGCCTTGTTGAAAAACCCTTTTCCAAAAGTAGTGCCTGACGCTGCTGATCTGTTTAGAGTGTCCGAACAATACACCATAATTGTAGGGCATGTGCAAAAAGGGTTATTTTTATGTTTTTACTTTTTAACCATTTATTTCCTTTAATCTGTTTCACAACTGTCAACTGCCAAGTTGTGTGACTGTTCTGTTTTTGGCTCTTGACTGACTTCATTAGCATAGACGGCAACATATGCATCCCTGACTGACACCATATTTAAGTACAAATTAGAATGAAAAAAGGTCTCCACTGTATATTGCATTAACATGCAGGGCCTGTGGTTCTTCAGAGTTATCCTTTTTTAGCGTCTGTCAAATCACAGGCGATATAAAAGCACATTGTTGCTTTATTCTTCGGTTGCTGGGCCTGCGGGAACACATTAGCATAGTTCTAATTAGCTCTCATGCTGCGTGCCAGAGGTTGAACATGCTGCTCGGGGAGTCTTCTTACAGGAGGAGGTTAACCTGAGGACGTTCCTTTGCCGGAGAATGAAAATTCGCTTTCTCGCCGCTATTCACAGAGGCCCTTGCAAAGGAAAAAAAAAAGCCTTTATTAAGTGCTTGCAGTGTTGACATTAGGGAGGACAACTCATAAAGTGCCAATTTTGGCACTTTTGGTGACGTCCAGGGGCCTGGACTGGTTTAGGAGGGAAAAAAGTCTTATCCTGTTGACAAATGATGGCCCAGTTTAAGAGATGGTGCTTAGGAGGTGTCTTAGGATACTTATCAGCCCTATCTCAGGGGCGTCCTCAAGGGAGCTCTAACTGTGTCTATGTGAAATTGGATTTATGAAGTGTCAGATCCGTTTTTGCTTTCTGTGCGGTTGCACGCTGCTGTGACAGCAGGGAGATGGTTTCCATGCTCTGATGAGGAACGAGCGCTTGCTTGCATCTTATGACTGATGCTGCACAGCGCAGGATTTAGGAGGGGTGCGCATGTGTACGGAACGCTTTCATACATTATCAGGACAAAAATACCCTGATGTTGTAGGGAAACCAGAGGAAAGCAGAGCTAATCTCCATTATCAGGACCAGCACAATGGTCTGACTTAGTGCTTTATTACTATTAGCATGTTTCATTTTTTAAAAGGCCCAAATTTTGGATATCTGACTTTTCCTCACTTTATTTTTAAATCAAAGAGATGAAAAGAGTAAACTTGCTGTTCACTGTCCAGTTTATACAGCCCATATATACTCATTAGCAAGTAGCAGGATAGGAATTCAGCCCCTGTCCATTTATGCTGAAGTTTAGAGCTTAGAAGCTTAGAAATTCTCATTTCAGTCAAGTCAAGCCACGTCAAGTTTATTTCTATAGTGCTTTTTACAACTGACATTATCACAAAGCAGCTTTATAGAAACCGGGTCCACGCCCCCAAAGAGCAAACCAAACGTGACAGAGGCAAGGAAGCTGTAGCTGTAGGAAGAAACCTCGGAAGGAACCAAGGTTTAGAAAGGGGAACCCATCCTCCTTTGGTCAACACCGGATAGCAATAACAAACAAGAGAAAAGAAAAGGAGAAAAAGAATAAACAAAATAAATATATATAATAATAATAGTCTCAGTATAAATGGGCAATAATATTTATTTAAGAGAATAAAAATAGATCTACCCCATATCCAGAAAATTTGGGACAATGCAATAAAAGCAAAAAACTGTAGTATGCAAAGTCTCTTGAAACTTTATTAAACTGACAAGCATAAAAAGAAACGACTTTTAAGTTGTTGACCTACCAAATACTGATTTTTATTATAAACATAAAGACATTTTGGTTGTGATTCACGTAAGTATAACGTTTCTCAAAGCAGGAAAAGAATTAAGGTCCTTCACCTGCATTAAATGTGCATCTGTGTAAAGCATGGTTAAAAAAAAACAATATTGTTAAACGTGCATGCTCTTCAACCCCTCAGAAGACATTGCATCAGAAATGCTATTGCAATAAATATAGCCACATGGGCATGGGAGTATTTTGGAAAGTCATAACTTAACACGGTGCACCACAGAATCAAGAAATCACAATTCTCTAGGCTCAAGCTTAGATTAAGTAAAAAACAATTAAAACATGCTGTGGTCATATGAGAAGTCCATGAGAAAAAATTGATTGCATTCTCCATGCCAAAGATAAAAGGGGCTGTTTAGACTGTTATTAAAGAAAGGAGCAAAAGCCAAAATCTCTAATTGTTTTGGAGGAGCATTAATACCTAACAACCCACGTGAATTGCTTGTGTGTGAGGCACTAACTGGGATTTTAGAGAGGGTGGGTGTTATGAAATACATTTAAGATGGTCTGTGAAAACATCAACATCAATATTTTATTTGTATGATTGTCAGTTCACCAAAGGTTCAAGAAAATAAACAAATGACACTTTCTTGTTTTTATAGCATTTTTCAAAAATGTTCTTTAATCAGAAATGGGGTTTGTAAACATTTTTTTCAAGAATTTCTACTTAGTTGCTTAACTTGGTAAGATTTTCATCCATCCATCCATCCATTTTCTAAACCATTTCTTCATTTCTGGGTCGCAGGGAAGCTGGAGCCAATCCCAGCTGACTGCAGGCCTAAGGCAGGGTACACCAGGACAGGAGGCCAACCCATCACAGGGCATAATGTAAACATTTACATCCTATTTTCATAAACATTTTTTAGATTTACCGCAGTGCAATGAGCGTTTCACAACGGGCTGCTTTCTGAGAATGATAAAACATAGTTTAGGACAGCCAGTTATAACAGAACTCAATTACATATATCAGCCCGCAGACAAAAGAAGGCCTGTTCTGAGGGATGCTAGGAGATAAAGAAAGCTTTTGAAAAGGGTAAAATTAATTATGACTCTTTTGAGACAGGAAACCACACAAATGTTATAAGTAGACCTCAGTGCAAAAAATAAAATATGAAAAAAGGTAGAATATGAACCCTTTAAAACTCACAGGATAAAGTCTTTTCTTTTTGTTAATTGAGGTTAAGGTTAGGTTGGGTTGCTGTTCTGATTGGAATGAAAATATGTTCATGTTCATTCCTGCACTACAGGTGTGAGGTTCCGTCTTTTCTCGTCTGTTTCTGTTTCCCTTAGTCATGTGTCCATGTCCTTGTTTTGTTTTGGTTTAGCCATGTGCTTTTGTCCTTGTGTTCTTTCAGTGTTTAGCCACGCCCCTGTCCCGACATGTCACCTGTTCCTTGTTGGTTCCTGTCGCCTCCCCGTCAGGTGTCCCTTGTTTCATGTATCTATTTAGTCTCGTGTGTTTGTACTTGCGCTTGTCAGTTTTCTGTTGTCTACAACCTTTTGTATGTCGTTGTGGTATCTCTGCTGTTCTACACCCTGTTGTATGTATTCTCGCGTTTGTTTTCTTAGTTGTATTGTCTTAGTTGTTTGCTATCGCTTTATTAAACCCTCAAAATATACTTCATGATGTACTTGCTTCCATCATACCACAATCGGTACAACAGGGCAAATTGAGAGAAGAAAAAACCTTAATGGATAAGTTAAAAAAAGGACTGGTGGTATTTTCAAATGGTGTAAATAATAAAATGTGGGGTTAGACTTCTCTCGTGAGAGTGACAAAATGTCAGTACCAGCAATAGTAGTTTAACCCGGCATGTTTTGCCACTTTGTTATGATGCACATTGTTCTGTAGATGTTGTCTATTGCATGACTATTCTAACATCTTACAGCTGGAACTGATATGATTAGACAAAGTGGTGTGCCCTCCGTTTCCAGCTAATGAATAAAGATATGCGAATAAGTAACTGAATATCGCAGGAAGTGCATGCCTCCTGCTGGCAGACATTAGACAGATGAATCAGATGTAAGGAAAGAAGATTAAGGATAATGTTACCTGTTGGGCCCGAGCCTGTTCTATCAGGCAGCAGGCCAAGAGTGAAAAGGGAGTGTAAGGTAATCCTTAGAAACGACTTACCTCAGATATGATGAATAGGAAAGCCAGCCCCAAAGGGAAGAGACATTAGTTAGGTAAGCAGATCAGTTGGATGTTTCTAATGAGCATGTCAGTGGATACCCAAATGAAAAACAAGTGAAAAAAAAAGAAAACACCAGTACATCATAAAGGGCAAAGACTGAACGCCATGAGCTATAACAAAAGATTGCAGGTACAAAAATGATACACAGGAAAGTATTTATGCAGAACTGTTTCTGAATATAAATGTAAATTTGAATGTTCTATTACTAGTCAAAACATTATTTTTACACTTTGATCCACACACACTTTGAACTAGCTTTTTAATTATGTATTAACCCTAGATCTGTTTTGATCAACAGCATGTCTTGGATGCTGGCAGATCTTGTCATCTGTATTTGACTGAAGACAGATCTCCAGCCTTTTTATTTATAAATTTCTCTCACTACACTTTTCATTGCAAAAAAAATATATCTTGGACTCTGTCAGTATATGTAATGTTTTTCATTCTGAAATTATTGTAGTCTTGTTGTAGCTGTCTCCAGAAGCTGGAGCCAATCCCAGCTGACTACGGGCCCAAGGTGTGATACACCCAGGACAGGAGGCCAACCCATCGCAGGGCAATACATAGACAGACAACCATTCACACACAAACTCACACCTAGGGGCAATTTAGAATATCCAGTCAACCTACTGCAAGCCTTTGGACAGTAGAAGGAAACCGAAGCACCCGGAGGAAACCCACATGAACACGGGAAGAGCTTGCAAACTCTGCACAGAAAGATACTTTACAATAAGACCACCCTCACAAAGGGTTTATAAATAGTATTACATTGGTTTATTATCAATCCATACCCTACTTTCCATATGGATTCAAGTGATAATGAGCTGATGTTTATTCTTTTACCAAATGAAAGAAAAGAGGGAATGTTGGGCCCATCTTATCCCAAATGTATCGGCCACATTTACACCCAGTTTAGGAGCTTTCTGGGTCAGTTTGAGGAGTTGTTGGAGATGATAGTTCCACACTTGATATGGCTGCAGGGCAATTTCAGGGAATTACTTAACCTGAAACAATGACTAGCTATGTTTCTGAAGTGAGATACTTACCAAAAGAGCTAAACTGATTAACCTACAACATCAACAAATCCTTTATTTTTAATTGGCTGCCCTGTACTATACCAGCAGTCTGGACAGAAACACTGCTATAGGTTGAATATGTGGATATGTATATGTGTTGGTTTTCATGATGCCACAAGAGCATGATATGGGTCTTTAAATGGTTATTCATTGGGGAATAAACACATTAAAATCATAAATAAGCATTTAAAAAATTAAATAAAAAGGGCAATGATGATACAGTATGATGCTTGCCTTTCAACATTATACCTGTGAACTTACCATTAGATATATATTTTTGTGATGTAACAGTTTATTTACTGTTTGTGAAACATTTAAAATCTAATTCATAATGCTGAAAAAATATATTTAAAAATGTAATAAACATTCATAAACACATTATAGGGGTAGTCTAATCATAAGATATTATATTGTCTATTTATTGTTTATCATTTACGCTGTCTTTTGGATTTTAGGGTTGGCAGGGTTTGTTATGGTGTGTAACTTAGCTAGTAGTATCTTAGTTAAATGACAGCTGTTGACAGGTTTAGCCCTACAGATAGAAGAACAGACTTGGACTACACAGCACTGTTGTTCTGTGCTGTAAATTTAATGTAAGATAATGCCAATATGCTTGGAACACAGACATTTCAGAAAAGATCATTTCAATTGACTAATACAACTAAAACAACAAAGACTGTCAATCCATAAATTAACTTATAGCAATCGCAACTGATAGAAAAATATATAAAATATCTGAAAATATATTGACAAAATTTTAGATTATTTCATATGCCATATTTCATTTTTGAACTAAGCTTACTATGGATGTTTTCTCATTTCTGTGAGTTTGACAGATAATCAGGCCTGTTCGATAGCTCTTGCAATAACATGTGTAATGCATATAAGAGATGCTTTCTCTTATAAATACAAATGGGCTATCAGATCAGTGTGTGTGTGTATGAGCGAGAAAGAGAGAGAGTCAGGATATGAAGACCCCTCATAAACTGCAGTATACAGTATGCAGATACCTCACCATAATACGCAATTCCAAGTCATCTTTGCAGTAAAACTGGCCTCCTGCTTCATTTGTCAGTGTGAAGAAAAGGACAGACTATATTATATATATATTATATATATATTATATAGAATATATTCAGCTGATATAACGTTCAGTAAAATGAAGAAAATAAGATGATAGCACAACATTGGCCTTCTCTGTGCTGAAAAGGTCACAGCTACCAGGAGAGGGAGAAGAGATATGATGAATATGACAGAATAACAAGCGTAACACAGTGCTGGAGTGTGGGGAGGAAAGGAAAGAATGGCTTAATTTGTGCGCATGGGGGCTTGCGTCTTTTCATGGCTGCTGTTAGTGAAGGAGGTGTGACCGCGTGAACAGTAGCTTAGTGAGATTCCACAAGTGAAAGATGAATCTTGTCTGCTGGACTGTGAAGATGGGGAAGAAAAGCAGACTTGAAAAGAATAGACGGGTGAGAAAGAGGGGCTTAAGCATGTTTGCTCAGTCGCGGCCTGTGTGGAGAGTGCTGGATGGACAGGCTCTCACGCTCACCCCAGCTGCTCCATTGTTACAGGGGAGGGAGTTATAGAGGGTTGGTTGTGTCGTAGTTAGTAACGTTCCAGGCGGTGGAGATATTTTGCCAGAGAATATTGCCCAAAGTATGCTGATTACATTAAGTACATCTACCCTGTACTTGCCCTTACTCTGCCACTTTCCATTTTACCATATTGGTGCACTTTGTAGGTTTACAATTACTGACTGTAGCCCATCTGTTGCTGCATAATTTACTAGCCACCTTCTATTGAGAATAGTCTGCCTCCACTGGCAGTTGCACACTACAGGCAGAAATGTTGTTTTTTGTACCCCAACCATTTTTCATATATATTTTAAATCAAATTCCTAAAGATTTTAAAGATTAAATCGAAATTTGTTCTTTTTCCATTTAACAAATAACAATCACACAGATGATGCATGTTCTCTCAGATCTCGCTGGGTCTGGGTCTAATGCAATTCTGAGGCCCAATATTAAAACTTTTTTTCTCAAAATCAGCTTTTCTCCACATTTAGAAAATCTCAAAATCTCAGCTTTTTTAATCACTTATATCTGGATTTATGCTACATTTTCTATACTAAGCATGATCTAAAATGCTTTCAAGCAATAAGACTTCAACAAATCTCTTCTGTTCTCATGAGTGTGTCTTCACAAATGTAATTTTGACATCATGCGAAGACTAAATATTTTAAAATATGCAAATGCATGCATTTTTTTCCTAGATAAAGTCTCATTTGCATATCGGAATGTATTATTACTGAATGTATTATTATTTGTATTTATATACAAAACTTCCAACACAAAAACACATGAAAATATCAGGAGGCTACTGTCAAAAACTTATTGTGATTGTTTTAAAAGAATAACCCTTTTCACCTCACCTACACAGGTGCTCAGCTTCCCTTCATATTTTATAATAATGTGGTTTGTTTAACTAGCCTGAGCTGTGTTTGACAGACAGCACAGCCTGCATGAATGTGCTTGTGGATGCCCGTGGAAGCAAATCCAATAGAAGCCTCTTGAAGCTGTGCTTCCATGCATTCGTAGCAGATTCAAATGGACACTTTTATTGGAGCAAATGTCAGCATTTTGGACAAAGGGCTCTCATGACATCATTTTGGGCCCCACCCTGATCCCGGGCTTCACAGGGAGAGTTTAAGGCTAGCAGGAGAGCTTTTTCATATGGAAAAATAGCATTTTTTACAATCAAAATCACAATGAAACTTTACAGAATCTGGGTCTGAGCCCCTAATGGAAAGGAAAACTCCCTAAGCTGGAGGAAGAAACCTTGGGAGGAACTGGGGGTCCTCTAGTCAAGACATGATAGCAGTGACAATCAAAAAGTAGAGTCTAAGAGTTTATAAAGGTGGTATGGTTCTTAGTTCCAAGGACATTCCAACACCATGTGTGGTGCTGGGTCCAGGCTTTTCTTCTCTGTCGTAATCTCCAGTGAATGTAGTGCTAATTTGTCAGTGCTAATTTGTTTCACCTGCAATGAGAATGCTTCACCATCTAGCACATTGATCAGCAATTCTTGCCCCAAGGCAAGTGTCAGGGGAGGCACAGTGCAGTCTCAGTTTAAACAAACAGAAAAGAAAGAGCTATGCCTTAAGCAAGAGATGTGCTTAAGGATTGTAATTAATCTTCCTGAATGTGAAATAATAAGATGTCCAATCACATGCCTACCACCCCTTCCCCACTACACACACAAACTCTGGATAGACATTGTCCAGATACCACTTGAAGGATTTGCGCACAAGACCCTTTCACAGTTCTTGCCTGCCTTGAATGTTGATAAGAGAAGAGCAGAATGAACAGAATTATAGAGAAACCGTTTCCATAATGGCCTTCACCCCTTATCATTAAGCACACATGCATGCACAAGCGCACACTCACACTCACACTCAAAACAAAACAAACAGGCTTCAAATTCATACTGTAGGTGCAGAGGGACAATACATTGCATTATTTATGCATTAACACTAGCTGCTATTCAAGGTGACAATTTCTTTTTCTATCTTAAAGCTCAAAGGTAATTTTTACTTTACTAGACTGCGTTAACAGGGTTTAAACTTTAAACTAAAGGCATTTACTACATTATGCTGAGGTTTGCATCTTTAAAGCAACATGATGTTACAATCTGACCTTAAAACAACAAAATCTTTTTAATGGTACATTGACTTGCAGTTGGGAGAATGGCATCTCTGTGTGCACCCAGAATACCCAAATGCATGTTTACTTCTGAGTGGGGCAAAGCACAACGGAATTACACCCAAGAACTGTAGGGGGACCCCAGTAGAAAATAAAAACCAAATGTCACAAAATCCGAAAGTGTAAAAAGCATGTACACTGACAAGCCATCCCTGAGCTGAACCCAGTGAAGCATGCAGGGTCAAAGCAAACACTGACACTGTTTATGAATTGTTCTACTGGGATGTTATTAGCATGACATACAATATGCTAAATATAGTAAAAGTTCGATTCAGTAAATCATTGACCTTGTTGTTCTTCATGCTGCTAAAGGGCTAATATTTTTGCATTCGGTCATCCCACAGCAGCCCAGTAACATTTTCACCAGGATTGTTATTGGGAACGTTTTTTTTTTTGCATTCTACCATCAATGTTGCAGCAGTTATATTTTGTCAACAGAATGCGTGATTTAAAGTAGAACCCAAATTCTAATAAACAGGCAAATTCAAACACTTCTTAGTGTTGTTTTTTTTTTCAAAAAAATAATTTGGAGGTGTGGTTCCACCCCTGCTTGTGACACACTGCACACTGATTTTAAAACCATAAAATAGATGAGATAAAACAAGGACAGTACAGTCTCTCTACAGCATGAAGAGTCTTCAAACCAGTTCTCAAGGCCCCTCAGATGGGCTTCATTTTTGCTCCATCTGTATGCATTATAGCAGAAATTGGGGGAGGTTATTTGTCAACCCAAACTTTGTCAGTTAATCCAGCATGGCTGCCCTTATCACACCCACATCAAAGGGCAGCCTTCTGTAAGAAAGTTTAAAGATGATAAGAAAGAAAGACTACTTAAATTCTAACCTGCTTGCAAGAGCTTGGGTTATCAGACCAAGATCCATAGCTCCTAACCATAGCTCAAATACTTTTAGGCATCTTAATCTTTTCTGTTGGCTTATTGAAGGGAGAAGATTAGCAATAAAAAAAATTTTTTAGATTGCATCTTAAGCAGCCATAGAGGAAAATAATTTATCAGTCTATTGCATGTACCACATAATCCTATTGCAGTCATGCACAATGAGGCTATCAGACGCAACAACCATGCACATGAGAATCATAGTTATTAGTGTGTTCTCGGTACATGCTGGGTATTTGATCATGCTCAGCTGACACTTAAACGACTGATTATACCACTGATTATTAGATCACATGTTTAGGATTAGCTATTTAAGTACACCATTGAGCCACTTTATTAGGAACACCTGCCTTTTATTTACATTCATTGTGCGTTTTATCAGCTCCACTGACAATATATGTGCAGTTTGTAGTTTAGTTACAGGCTATCTGTTTCTCTGTCATCTGTTAGCCCCCTTAGCCTGTTAATCAATGGTCAGGACCCCCACAAGAGCACTGCACACTTACAAACGCACACATACAGACATACACGCAACACTATCATCGCAGTGCCTGTGCTGTGTTGACAATGATCCACTACCCAAATAACACCTGCTTATTGATGATCCAGTGGAGGTTCTGATCATAGGATAGAGTAATGGAAACCAAAAGAGAAACAGATGAACTTCACTCTGTAAGTGTAAACTACACCGGGCACTTGGCAAGTGGAACTATTTGCAGAAAAGTTGGGGCATGTTGTAAAATGCAATAAAAACAAATACCTGAAATTTGTAAATTTTCTTGAACCTTCATTTAACTGACCAATGCAAAAAAAAGTGACATCTAAAGTTTTGTCTGAACAACTTAAATGTATTTTGTAAACATAAACAGATTTAAAATTTGGTGGTTTGTGGATTCTCGGACAGTGCCTTCTGAAGTTCTAAAGGTCACCTCTTTTCCCGGGAAGGCCAAAATGATTTCAGCAAGACAATCCTAGGCCTCATTCTGCATGTGCTACAACAGGGTAATCAACTATTTTTTGCAGTCATTTAATATGTTTATGTTTTATCTGACTTTATGTGGTGCTTATCTTTAGTGAGCAAGCAGAAGGAATCTATAAAATTAGTTAAAAAGTCATTACAAAATGAGCCAGAAATTAAGGTGCCATGTGGGCACCAGATCCTCACAGCTGCACAGTTTAAGGTGGAAGTGCAAACATTCTAATTCAAAGTTAACTTAAGACTTGCATGAAATAAGTCATAGCCGGACATTAGAGGGATTATTAATGCAAGAGCATGTTGGTAGCTGCCCGCTGCTCCACGTGTGCACTTGGGATGGGTTTAATGCAGAGGTCACATTTTGTTGTGGTGCTTGAGTGTGTTCACAATGACAAATAGTCACTCTCACTTATTTCAGAAAGACAATGCTAGACCACATTCTGCAACGGCCTGGCTTCATTGACTCTTGAAAATGTATGACACATCATGGACAGGAGAATCAGACAATGACGACCATGGAAAGTTGAATAGATGAAGTGTTATGTCAGGAAAGAATGGACAAGAATGTGCAAAGTGCAGAACTACTACGGTTAGTCTTCTCAGTTCCAAAATGATTAAAACCATTTAAACTTTTGATGAGTGTGTTGCAGCCATCAAATTCAAAATGTTTGTATATTTACAAAATATTATTATGGTGGTCAGTAAAACTATTGAAAACTATTAGTATACTAGTTTTTACTGCAATTTGAAAAATATATATAACCAATTTTTCTAGAAAAGGGGTTTACATACAGCGGCGGCCAAAAGTTTTCAGAATTACATAAATTAAATTTTTCACAACGTTTGCTGCCTCAGTTTTTGTGATGCCAATTTGCATATACTCCAGAATGTTATGGAGTGATCAGATGAATTGCAATTCAATTTGCAATTAAATGCAAAGCCTCTCTTTGCCATGAAAATTAACTTCCCAAAAACCCCATTTCCACAGCATTTCAGCCCTGCCACAACAGGACCTGCTGCACTCACATTGAGGCAAAAACTTTTTTCAAGAAGGACAGCAGAGAAGTCAGTTTTCTCCAAGAAAAACATCAGGGATAGACTGATATTCTGCAAAAGGTACAGGGATTGGACTCCTGAGGACTGGGGTACAGTCATTTTCTCTGATGAATCCCCTTTCCGATTGTTTGGAGCATCCAGAAAAAAAGTCTGGTAAAGAAAAGGTAAGCAATACCATTAGTCCTGTGTCACGCCCCCAGTAAAGCATCCTGAGACCATTCATGTGTGGGTTTGCATTTTAGCTAATGGAGTGTGCTCACCCACAATTTTGCCTAAGAACTGAATAGTACTGAAAGCAACTTCTCCTATCAGTCTAGGAACAGTTTGGTGAAGAACAGCCTTTTGATGGAGCACTGTGCCATAAGGCAAGTGATAACAAAGTGTCTCGAGGAACAAAACATTACAATTTTGGGTCCATGGCCAAGAAACTCCCCAGTTCTTAATCCCATTGAGAATTGTAGTTAATCATCAAGAGGTGGGTGGACAAAATTTCCAAAAACTCCAAGCATTGATTATGCAAGAATGGGCTGCCATCATTCAGGATTTGGATTGACAGCATGCTAGGGTGAATTGTAGAGGTCTTAAAAAACAAGGGCCAAATACTGCAAATATTGTCACACACACACCATCCTGGGACACGGAATTAGGAACAGGTAATCGCAGTTTCCCCCACGAGCTTAAAAGAGGAGGACTCACAACAGGAAGTCGCTCTGTCATTGAGTCCCTTCCGTTCGTCCGACCCTCATCTCTCATCTTTTGTGAGTACTCCAATTCTTCTTGGTTTTCTGCTCGTTTGAGCTGTGTGTCATAGAACTCACATTCGTGTGGGAATTCTAACTCTTAGTATAGAGAGTTCTTAGAAGTGCGTGGCGCTCCTACCTTCTCGTGTTTTGTTCCGCGTTTGGGTTAACCATCATGCTACATTGGGCTAACGGCTAAGCTAGCGCTGCTACTTCTCCCATCCAGTTTACTTGCCATGCTAGCTTGCTCGCTAATAATACATCCTATCAGATCCGTTTTGTTAGCGGCTGTGGCTAGGATTTTTCATTGGTAAGTGGCAGTTAAGCCAGTGGAATTCGCTGCGCTCTGTGACACGGTTGCAAGACAGACGGTACTGATGCAACGATTGCGGAAGAAGAACGAGGTGTTCCGTGCTAAGGTCCAAAACCAGAGGCGCTCGTTCAGGAGCTGTCTGTTTCATCTCGTGCTCCAGAGCCAGGGGTCTGTTTACCACCCTCTGAGCCAAAGATTGTTTTACCTGACAAATGGAATGGTGTAGTTGGGAAGTGTGAGGTCTTTTTAACTACTCTCGATCTCGTGTTCGACTTACAACCCTCCAGATACCCCATGCATTGGGAGAAGATCGCACTTCTCGTCTCATTTCTCACTGGGCAGGCAGTTGAGTGGGCAACGGCCATCATCCGCCCCGATTCACCTCTTAGATCATCCTACAGTCAACTCTCATTTTAACTCCGACAAACTTTCAAACACCCTGACAGTGAAGTAAAGACCAATGACAAACTCTACCGCCTGCTGCAGGGCAGCAGCCAAAACACCGCCGACTTTAGTATGCTGTCCATCCAAACCACTGGGGTGAGACAGCACTCCAAACTGCTAACTATGAGGGTCTGGCCCCATTAAGGATGAACTTAATCACATATCCAATTAGCCATGAAACTTGATCTCCGGATGAGCTTCCATCCAAAACTAGCCCCTCATACCCTGCCACCATCTACACATGCCACCAAAATGCCCTTCTCATCACCGTCTTTTTCATCTGGCGTCGAGTCTCCACCTTCGGGCATTGCCTCCTCAGGAGCCGGGGAACCCATGCAAAAAGGACGCACTTTCCTGACTATGGCAGTGTAAGGGGAGCTGAGGCTCCCCCTAGAGGGCGTGCTAGGTCAGCCTCTCCTGAATACTAGGTGCCACGCCCCTCCC
>JBBPDA010035590.1:0-14771 GCA_037974385.1 Arnoldichthys spilopterus | reverse complement strand
AAATCTGCAACAATTTCAAAAATTCTTTTTTTGTCTGTCAATATGGGGTGCTGTGTGTACATTAATGAGGGAAAAAAATTAATTTAAATGATTTTAGCAAATGGCTGCAATATGACAAAGAGTGAAAAATTGAAAGGAATCTGAATACTTTCTGTACCCACTGTATATTATAAATAAAAATGAAGAGAAATTAAATGAGAATCAAGCCAGTAAAATGCATTTTGAATATTTACATTTTTACTTAAAAATTTTTTTTTTATTCGTGTTAATTGGTGCATTTATTAATGAAATTAGTTGGTTAAATCGAATCCCCTTGTGTTTAATTACTGTTATATTTTGTCCACTTCAGCCTTTAAAAGCATTTTTTCTGATTAACACATACAATTTAATTTTGGATTTATTCAGAAGTAAAGAGACTTGAGGCGGATTCTTTTTTTTCCTTACAAAAAATACAAACTAAAGCATTAAACTTCTTTTTGGTACTTCTGTCTTGATCCATTTTCTGTTTGAATTAATTTTCTATGACCTTCTGATCAGAAGTTACTAAGCTTCAAATACAACTACACAAAACTAGACAGAAATTGACCAAATCCACCCCTTTGGAAAAGGTTTAATAGAGTATTGGCTTACTTTCTCCTTTCCAAATAATTGTGCAAAATATTACCAATGGGGCAGGTGGGACCCACAAGTATAATGGACCCTCAAATGTTTAGAAATGGCCCAGAGTGAAAACTTTTAAATGATTACTAGTTTTATACAGATTACTATGGCACAGAAAGCTTTTTAGAACTTCTTGTCCATCTGAAATTCTTCTAATTACACTACATTGAATATAACACATATAACAACATGATATTCAATATTGAGATATAAGAGAGATATGTTATGTGAGCTGGAAATCATTTACAGTTATTAGTAATTTATTAGGGACTGTTCATTAAATGTCAGTTCAGGCAAGTCTCAGTCCACCTTTACCACCAGTTATGTCAGCTTCATTTACAGACTGATGCATTATCTTTGCTTCTTTAAAGCTTCTTTTGCTTTAAGGATATCCACTGCAAATAGGAATAATGTCATCAAAGCCTTAACAGCCTCCAAGCAGCATAAGAGGCTAATTCAAAGTATATTTTAGTCAAGTCTGAATAAGTTTCTGTAATTTACTAATAAAGATAATATGAAAATTCTGGGGCGGCACAGTGATGCAGTGGTTAATGCTGTCGCCTCACAGTGAGAAGGTCGGCCATAGGTGCCTTTCTGTGCAGAGTTTGAAAGTTCTCCCCGGATTCTCCAGGTTCCTCCCACTGTCCAAAGACTTGCAGTAGATTGGTTGGATACTCTAAAATTGCCCATAGGTGTGAATGTGTGTATGAATGGTTGTCTGTCTGTGTGTTGCCCTGCGATGGGTTGGCCTCCTATCCTGGGTGAACCCTTAGGCCCACAGTCAACTGGGATTGGCTCTGGCTTCCCCGTGACCCGAAAACGGAAGAAGCAGTTGGAAAATGGATGGATGGATGGATGGATGGATGGATGAAAATTCTGTGCTACAGACCTCTCTTAAAAATTTGCTCTGAACACATGCGAATGATAGTGTCATTATCAAGTGAAAATAAAATTCTAATTGAAATCACAAAATCGATTTAGGTAAAAGTGTGTACTTGTGATTTTGCTTGCTTACCAATGAAACATGCTATGCTATACTACTGCACTATGCTACCACTCACTACGAGTAGAATCACATAAGAATCTGATCAAAACATTAACTTGGCAGCAACGCCGTAAAAACAGCACCACATGAATGCCATCAACTTTTCTATTTATAGTGCTGACATGTTTAGTGTAGAGAGGTTTCTCGGTGTCTCTCTCTCTCTTTCTCTCTCTGCCCTACTCCCTGTTTCTCTGAGGGTGAGAGGTCCACTTGTTTGGAGCTAAGTATTTCTTTCGCTCATATTTATTTAGCCATTACTGGAATGCTTTTCGGATGGCCCTGGGTCATGGCAAAAAAGGGGAAAAATGAAAACAAATACGCTGGAAGTATTTTTAGACCACAGGGCCGCTCTTTTCTGTTTAAAGCAAGAGTTCGATTTCCTAGCGCCTACCCTGTGGCTCATCAAATTGCTGCAGTTTTCGGTCAGATATCACAGACCTGTGGGTTGAAACTGGTCCCACTGATTTGTCAGTAAACTTCACAGAGAACCCTTGTGGGGTTTGTGGTCCCGTTGTCAGCTACAGCCTATAAAATGGTTGTAATACTCAAGGTTTGTTAACGCCAACCTCAAAGCCATTAGAACACATTTCTACATCCAACAAAAATACGCCCAACAGGATACACATTACTGTGTGTAATACCTCTCATGAGGGTGCTACTCTTGCTAAATGTGCCACAAATCATCCCTGTAACAATCATCTGCCATTTCACCAGGAGGGAAAACATCAGTACGCGATTTATATGATTCTATCTGGCAGCCGACCTCTAAGAGTTTCCTCTCAAAACGGCTACACTGCTTTTAACCCTTGGGTGCCTATGGTTATTTCTGTTGATTTGCTATATATTTAAACATATTTAGGTAATTACTTCATTAACCATGAGGTTAATTACATTTAAATTGCATCCGGAGTCTATTATTCTGTTCTCAGTCAAAAATCTTCACAGGGAAAATTCTGTATGCACAACAGGATACAATTCTATTCATAATAAAATATCTCCTCTTTACAGTTGTGTGTAAAAGTCTGGACACACCTCTCTAATCACATGCTTTGATGGTAAATTTAGTACGTAAAACACACCACCCAGCAAATAAATAGAAATTGGACATGCAGCGAAGGTGTTAAAATCATCAAAACATGTCGACTAGGAGTGCGTGTAACTTTTGTATTGGATTGTACAAACGCAACTGTGATATATATTGAATCTGCCCTTTAGACACTTCTCCTTTTCTTTCAATGAGCTACGAGTGATAAATGATCAAACAAAACATAATAAGGTGTTATATTCACCATAGAAGGTTTACACAAGCCAGCTGTTGTGAAAGAGAGAGAGAGAGAGAGAGAGAGAGAGTGCCAGAGAGTTGATAAGTGAAAATGCGTGATTTGGAAGGTCCTGAGTGTGTTGAGCAAGTGAGCGGACGGAACCAGTGTGTGATGAAGATCGAAAAGGAATGCTACAAAGCCGCAGAGGAGGAGACGCCTCCCTGCCTCGTCGTGCCAAAGGCACGTGGGGGTCGGGTCACACCGCTTGGCGGAGATGGAGTCCTGAGCCAAGGCGAAACTCTCCCCAACAAGCTGTTGTTTTGCGAATGGGAGCTGCTGGCATTTTCAGAGCCTTGCACTGGTGAAGCTAAGACTGTTAGTTAGGATTATTTTCTTTTTTCCACTTATGATGTTTCGGCATTTTTTCTGACCAAAACCAATTTGGAGATGACCAATTATACAAGCTCTCTTTATCCTTTAGTTTTTATCAGGCTGTTCGTGTCATGTTTTTAAACAGATGTATGAAAAAGCTATGTTTTGATTGGCTGCTGTGTATTGTGCCACATTCAAAAAACAGCCTGGAAACACTCTGAAATGCCTGAAACACTCCTTATAACTTCATGGATAGGCAGAGTTAAACTGGGGTAGACTCATGATATCATGCAAACAGTGAATCCAAAATGGGCTGGTTTTGCAGCTAAATTTCCATATACGGACCATATGGAGTGGAATGCAATCATATGGGGTGTTGCAATCATATTTGTCAACCTGTTTCTGTAGTGTCATACCCACATTCATGGCAAGCTAATATGCAGCCCAAGATCCTTGAATAACAAACTTTATCTCGGTTAAAAAAAAAAAAAAACAGATGTTTCTGCGAATATTCTTTGCTTCTTCAGCTTGACAGCAAAGTGCTATGAAGAAGTTAATGTTTACAGATATGAGCGTGAAAAGCAGCACATTGAATAGACAATCAGTGCTCGTGCATGGTGCAAAACCAGCAAGCTGAAGGTACTCATGCCCGTGATTTTGGCTGTCATCTTCATGCTGGGCTTCGCAAGCCAGTGCTAGGTAACGGGGGCCTGATCATCAAAGCCTGCAAAGCCAAACTCTCCTTGATCAATGCACTGCTCCTTAACCTCATGCTGGCCGATGAGCTGCTCTTTGCTTTTCTGAGCTATTCTAAATAACAGAAATAACCTCTTTTTTCCCTAATTTGTATGATGCTATTTTGTATTATGCTTCATTCAAAATGCAGTTTAAAAACTTTCAGGTTTGCACCAAAACACTAGAGAAAATGTTGAAAAATTGAAACAAATTTTTTTAGCTACACTGAAAGACAACAATTCAGATTTTTTTGAAGGCTGCAATAATACAATTCTTTTGTGACAGCCAGGAACACCATAACATTTAATCATTCTTACACCCCAGTAATGTGGGCATTCACCAAAAGAGAAAGAACAGTTATGGCTCAAAAACATAAAAATTAAAGTCTATGAACAAGTCTGACTATTCCATGGATGAAAAATGTTACCTTCAAACAGGTGAAAAAAACAATCAATACACATTAGCCTTCCCTCCATGCCGGTAAACAAAGCTACTCCCTGTGGATGCACAGTTCACCCTGTAAATAGTTAGTGTAAGGAAAAGGCGCAAGGCCCCTTTAAGACTCATGTGGGAACTGTCTCCATCTGGTGGCCAAAGCGGGTAGCCCCGAGACCCAGACCCGGCCCTAATCAGGGTCAGGTGTTGTGGGTTAACAAGCCAGACAGTCGGGGTTACTTAGCCGCCAAATGGAGGACGCGAAGCCATTAGTTACGTAGTGTGAACTAGTGCTGAGCGTTATCCTGTTGGATTGCTTATTAATGGACATTTAAACTGATCTTGACCATGATTTCGGATTGCCCCTTCAGTTCTGTTCACCCGCCTGTTTTATAAATAAAACAGTGTTCGACCTGCATTGGTGTCCTGCACCCCCATTCATGACAGTTAGTTAGCATAAGGTAAATTTAAACATAATATAATTCGCAACATAACATAAAATTACAAAGGCTGGTCACTGGTATATTCTAAGCCATATAAGTTCTGTTTATTAGAAAACATTCAGTAGCCTGTTCTGTTGCTGTGGTGGTCAATGTCACAAAATTTGACTTGTTCTATAAAAGCTACAACCTGTTCATGTGCAGTTCACCTATTGAAATAAAATTACATTGCTGCCATCTAATGATTATATGCCTTATTTCAGTTATTGCTTAACACATACAATTGCTCAAATTATTTTCACATTAACTCTTTTTTTAACTCTACACTACCACAGTTTGCCAAAATATTTTTTAAAGAAATTATTAGTTTTAAAAAAGTTTTCCCTGACAAATATTTCAATATCATTTGCAAGTCTGTACAATATGTTCATTACATTACATTTATTTTAGATTGCTGAACTAGCAAAAAATGCTAAATTCACAAGAGTAATTTACAATCAAAACAGTCATTTTTGCATCCCCTGTTGACCAAATAACCAATGTATTAATATTTATTGATAACAGTCATGAAATTGATATGTACAATTTTTTATAGAGAATATGCATTTTCCAACAGAGTACCCCTCCACCCCCCTCCCTATCAGACTGAGTGGCAAAACATGCCACAACATGACTGCTTTCAGTATTTCAATTATCTATTTAAATTAAAGGCAGTTGGATTTAAATGCAATTCTGACAACTTGACAAAGAACCAATGGTGCAGGGAACATTGACATGGGATCATTTTGACTCCAGGTACAAATACAAAGTATAGCTCAAAGGCATAAAAACTATTTATACCTGAAAAAAAAAGCCAGCTCCTGGCCACCTGCCAATGTCCATGGAGTAGTGGTTCTTTGTTAAGTGAGAAGAATCACTGTTGATCCCAGCTGCCTTTAATTTAGTTTCACAGTTCCGCTTCCACAAGCATATTAAAGGCACTTGTTTCTGTGAAAGGCAGCGATCAATTTGCTTCTCTGTTTTTTTTTAGTTTCAGCACTCTATAAAAAGCATTGCTCTGATTTCTTGTTGAATCTGTTTGTACAGTCAATTACACAGCAGCGCTCCCACTTTAGATGTTTTTTTATGGCATTCAAGATGAACCCCAAAGTTGCCACTCAGTGGGTGTATCTGCAGAGAACTCCCCCTACTGTGGCGTCACATGCTTGCCCTCTGTTTTTTTTCATGGTAAATTCTGTCCATGGAAAATTCAGTTTTCCATGATGTGGGCCCTTTCAAACATCTGGAGCATGTTTCACTAGTGAAGGGACTATATTACAGAATGACTCACATTACACTACACCTTAAAAACCTTACAGTTCTCAGTGACTGCACTTAAAAAGTGGCACAGAAGTTTCACAGCTTTCTTTTCTCATTCCTCTCTCAAGCGTGTTGACAACCTAACTGTGAAGGTGGCTTGTAGTAAAGAGAGAAAGGAGTAGAAAGGGAGAGCGAAAGAGAGTCACAGTCGTGGTTCCTTTTTCTTCAGGGCCCCAGGCACAGAAGGCCTGGAATTCCAAACAATTCTACCAGGGCCCCTTATCGTAGGGACTGGGGAAAAGAACAAGCAAGAGATTCAGAGAAAGAGACAGATCCCCAGTCCACTACTACATCCCTAGGAAGAGACCTTAACACTACAAACCTCAGCTTAACTGTGGACCTGGGGGCTTTCCACGTAATAAATTCAGAACCACGACAATATCACAAATATTTAGGGAGTGAGATGAGGCCTTTCCAAGGAGATGGTTTTTTTTCTTCTCACAGTTGATATCACGAAGTGGGGAACGGCATGTGAACGGAAACGCTCTGTAGAAACTTTGTGTTCTGGCAAAACAATCACAAATCACTTCGCCACTAACGGAATCCCAAAAACTTTAGTGTACACACTTTGACACTCAGAAGTGAAGAGTCTTTGCTATAATATTTAAATGCAACTACATAATTTATTACTTAGATACATAATTATTTGCATTTCTATTTCATTTACATTCTGTATCTGTATGTTTAAATTAGCACTTCTTTCCTTTGTGTAAATGGGAAAAAAGCGTCAATTTATTATGAGAGTCTCCTCAGGATTACACAATATAACACAATTTTTGTTTCTGGTTTCTAAGTGTTATATTTCACAAGGTTCATATTTTTAGTGGCAAAACAGACAAACTTTTAACTTTTCTGAATAGTCTCTTAAATTTCTTAACTGAAAAGTTATAAAAGATTCCAGAAAGTTCTAGAAAATTCTGGACAATTCTAGAAATGTGTGGGCAATTTTCAAAGTTCCAGAATATTCTGGAAGTCTACTTAGCATTTAGTGATTGAGTTAGTGTTCATGAAAACCTGACCACAGAAGCAAAGTTTTTGTGGAACCACATTTTCTATTTATCATAGACATAAGGGATTGGGTAAAACACACGTTGTACCGAAGAACAAAAATTAAATAGAACTCTTTTACATAGTGTTATCAATAGACAGCTAATTATAAACATACCCCTTTTTCTAAATGAAAAACGATTACAATAAAGCTTAATCTTAGGTATCCACATTGTTTTTACTTCCTGTTCATAAATGACAGAAAGCGGATTATTTTTTAACCTAAGAAGAACAGCCCCACCAACAGGGAGTAAAAAAATAAGAACTGGGTAAAATGGGGCTGATTTATACTAGCCCAAAGTGTAGATTCACACAGCCTGTCTGGGATTTCATAGAAAAGTGTGTTGTGACAGAATCCACTAGATTTGTTGTCTGTTTTTTTTAAAGCCCAAGACTACAGTATTTGTGAAGGATACGCACAAAAGTCCCTGACAATTTTGGAAGAACAAACTCATATACCCCCAGTCCTGAAGAAAACATGGGGGGCATATTAGCTGTAAATTTAAACTGAAATGAATATCTTACTTGTATTCTAAAGGTCTTTGGAATGGCACACAGCTGAAACATATTGGAGCTGTGTTTAAATATCAGATAAGTAGAGGGACTTAAGTTTGAAATGGGGTTAAGTCCTGTCCCCGTCTGAACTCCATCCCATTCCCAGCCCGTGGGCTTTAAGATGCAGGTCAGGAAATGAAAATGGGAACCAAAGGAAGTTGTGATTCACGCTGGTTTCCTCCGGCATGTCAACGGCACATATATTGAAGAGAGGAAACTGTGTCAGACAGGCATTAACTCTTAAAGCCTTTGCTTGGTGGAACATGACCATGAACATGATAACTATCTATTTTAATTTCAAATGTACTCTTCTCATTTAAAGGAATAATTTGGCCGAAAAAAAAAATATTACACA
The DNA here is from genome assembly GCA_037974385.1 of Arnoldichthys spilopterus. Lineage (NCBI taxonomy): Eukaryota > Metazoa > Chordata > Actinopteri > Characiformes > Lepidarchidae > Arnoldichthys > Arnoldichthys spilopterus. The sequence continues at coordinate 6,506 of JBBPDA010035590.1, read as the reverse complement.
ATTTTCCACTTATGCCAGATGTAGTCAATTATCCAAGGCATGCTTCATGTCTGAATTTTGCTTATTTAGTTTAGAACCAGAGCTAACATTGCTAACAAACACCAGAAGTCAATAGTCACCCAAATTGTTTCCATTCCATTCCAAGTCTTTTTAATTTTTAAAGCTCACAGTAAGGCCCTGTCTGCATGGGTGTTCAAACCTTGGATAAAGCTGCCCTGGATATAGCTGCATTATGTAGTGGCGCTTGATTGTCTTCAATATGACTTTACATTCAGGTCTGTTTGCTTTTTTTCAATGCCAACCTGCAGCCCAGATTGTAATTTTTGTGTGTTTACCTGTGGGGGCAGTCATCAGGCAGTCCAGAGGGTTTCAACCTGTTGGGTTTGAGGTTCATCCTCCATTGGATTAGTGAATTATGGATCAGTTGGTTTTAATAGACCTGAGCTTTGACCTCCTTATGTTAAATATTCCCCCAAAGATTCAAGAATAACGATCACAGGAGAAACACGAAAATGGTGGCTGGCAGGCATGACAGCGGCAAAACAAAAGTGGTTCAGAGATGGATGCCACCCCATGACTTGTTCATGAAACACTGACTCTACACCTTTATAGATATCATCTATACAGAACTATCTTCAGCAAGAATAAGCTCTGCTAAACCAGCTACCATAAAGAACTGGTTACAGGGAATCAACAAAAAGAATGTGCTACTTAAAACCACTGCATTTGTTCCTCAGATAAGTTGGCCACTTTCATTCCTAGTTACTCTTGAATGGTGGCTCCTCTTTCCTTGTTTATTATTATGGAAGGCACTGCATATTTAATGAATGAATGAACCCTGATTGGTGATTTGTTGCAGAAATAGGTGTTGCATGACATGTTTTGGTGAAGAAGGGTTTGGTGAGGGGGTGTAGGGGTACTTGGAGGGTTGTAGTGGCTGTGATGTCAGGGTTTGTTAAATGTGTTTGGCTGAAAATTCAATAAATATTGCATTAAAAAGAAAAACTCCTAATATGCGACATAGGTATAGAAAACATTGCCACTGCCACTGGGTTCACCCTCTGATTGCAGAACCACAGGACATATCTGTTCCTTCAGAATGTAATTCAACAGCATGTTATTGTAATTAAAATGTTTTATTTGCACTTATCTGGATTTTTGCTGAAACTGACATCAAGAAAAAGCTGCAGGCAACATTTTGATGCCATCTGAACGTGCATCCGACAGAAAAAGTCATGAAAACCCATGTGTGCGGTCTGATTCACTCCAATGAGCAGAAAAACGGTCAGCGTTTGATCCGCACTCACTAGACACCATTGGTAATGTGTAGGGATGTGTTTAAGTGAGATCTGTACATAGATGGAAATCAAAATGTACACATCTCCCAATGTTTTTACAAAATACAGAAACTGGGACTAAATTTACCTGATCACAAAAAATATGACTTGCATATAACTTAATATGAGATAAAATAAGAAAAATAATTATTTTAGTACAGAGTTACCAAAACATTCTGCTCTGATCTGTCTGATGGCTATATTACTTTTTCCAGCAAATATCAGCTGATACCAATATGATTCCAATATCATTGTGCATCCCTACTACCACTAATAGTATGACAGCATCACACTAAAAAGGTCCCAAATGTACTGCTGATGACGAATTAGACAAGAGAGGGATGAATTATACAAATTCAGTTTCATTATTCAGTTCTCATATCTGAAACTGCCGCTTCAATAGGTGTTAGACTTGTAATGGGTCAGCCCACTAGCACACCATCAGAACTCAACATTAGCAACCTAGCGCCTAGTAACAGTGTGTTTGTGGGCATCTTAGTGTGTGGGCTCCTGCTATTGTACACAGTTGATTTTCCATCTACACTTGCATGAGCTCAGCAAAGAGGTTCTCTTCTGACACACTGCTTTGCCACTTGAAGTGTATATATTTTATTCTGACTTCCAGGAAGAATGTGCTGGACATCAAGCTTATTTCACATCGACATTTACGCATGTCCTGTAAGTACATGATAATCAAATAGTGACACGATTCTGTTTATGACTGTCTGCCCTTTTCAGTGAGCATGTTTAACTAATGCTAAGTTCTTCTTGCACATTCAGTACTGTAGTTCCAAAAAAGAGAAATATGCACAGCAGATTATAGAGCCTGACTAATATATCAGTTGACTAATAATTATCTCTTGACACTGATTAAAGTTTTATCAGTGTAGGTGGAAATATCACTGACAACGCACCACGACAACCACCATGTTATAGTAGTTGTATGAAGCAATGAAAAATATGAAAAATGAAAGATTCTGGGTAGCTCCACCATCAGTGCAACATTATTGTCATTATATCACTGTCGCACAAAAGTGTTGTATTTCCAAAATGGCAACTTTACAGAAAAAGCAAAAATCCTTCTCAACTTATCATGGAGGATAATGTAAAAAGATTTTTGTAAGGAATTTTGGACCATTTCTCTCGTTTCCACTCTTTGTGAATGGATACAATGTAAATGCCAGCTGATTTACACTAATTACATTACATTACCACCAGAGCTCAGAAGTCCCATACTCTCCATATATTTTGAAAGTGATGGTAAAATTTTAATTGCATTATTGCAAAAGGTGTCTCCAATTTGCTACTGTAACAAGGGCCACTACAGTCAGACTCACATTTCCATGAATTTCTGTTACAATAAGTGAATGGACAACTTGTTGAATGACACAGGATATGAATTAGAAGCATAGAACCCATTGCCTATGGCAACAGTCAAAAACAGTATTAACTTGATATACCTCGAAGCGTTGGGCTGTCTCATTCAATTTAGCTGAATTTTCTCCAGCATTCTGATGTACTGCTTAATCATTCACAATAACACATTATTGTATTATCACTAAATGAAAAAAAAAACGAATACAATGTCAGTACGAATTCCACAACTTTGGGCTGTATATTTGCATCATATGGTTCCTCCAATGAACATCCTTCAACCTAAATTTCCTGGGACACATGTGAACCCTGCCCTTCCTCTGACCACTGCCATGCTGCCCTTGAGCAACTACAATATCTCCATCACTTCCCCTTCCTCTGTTTTTCCCTTTTGCTGTCAGGGGTCACTTCTAAACCAAGTAGGCCTCTGTAAATCTAGTTAATATCAACTACAGACCACAAAGCATTACTTATTAATAAAATCAGTAGTTCTGGTTCAGAAATATCACTGGTCTTGTTCCTTTCCTTTCTGTAGTCAGCCCTGGCTTTTTTTTTCAAAAAATGTTTACTAAATACTGCTTGTGTACTACAAAAATTGTAAGCAGTATGCAGCATATGACCAATATGAAATTCTCCAGTACGCCAGAAGGTATCCAAACGATGCTCTACCCTAGCCAGATATTCCAGTATCCAGGCAGGGATATACTGTATCTCATAATTCAGCACGGTGGTAAGTGTAACATTTTGAGTGTCAATGCATGATTTGAAACTCCAGTCCTAGCTTTACATCATTATACACCAGAGGGTTTACACCATTAGCAACCATCAGCTCTGATTTGAAAGACACCAGTAGTATTGTGTAATACTCAAATATTTTGACAACAAAAAGGACTCTGGCCCAAATGGAAAAGGTTCTAGATATACAAAGAATGTTGCTGGTTTAAAACATGGATTTTCCTGTACTCGCAGATTGACCGAAGGCATCGAGTATTAGTTTTGGAGCTGAGCACATTCCTGAGCTTGTCTCTGATTTTACTGCTTAGCAATGCAAGCATTTATGTTGATCAAGGTAAACAGCATTTTTACAAAGATGCATATGGATCCTAAAATATATTCAGTCGTTAGTATATTTAAAAACATGAAGAGAATATATGATAATATTTGATTCATTTATTACATTTTTGTATGCATAGCTTACTGCTGATCAAATTATACAGCATGCTAAGGTGTTAGGAAGGCAATCATTCTTAGTGCATGGTTATTACAAGCGCCTGGAGTTGAATGCATTATGATAATCCACTGTCATTTGAGAAACTTTGGCCTATATGATAATATAAACAAGGGCAAAGATTAGTTACGTTGGTTAAAACAACTCAGTCAAATGAAAATGTTTTTCAGACATACATGCAGGACATGAGATGTGTTTCATAAACTCATGTGGAGATAAATGGACATATGAGATGTTTCCCTTAGGATGTTTTGTCTCAGCCTCAGCAATTCTCATACTGCAGAGTGCAGGGTTTATGCAGTTCAATTATTTTAGACACTGTAATCTACTCTTTGTTACATTCCAAAGATGTCTGCATTCAGGGCCAACACCCTTGACTCATCTTCAAAGGGAAGTTGAAGGACTGGGGCATCTAGCTTTGATAAGATAAAGGGGAAAAAACTCATAAAGAATGGACATGTTTGTTAAAAAAAATTCAGCACTGAGGGTTAGATCACATGGTAATGGCACACAAAAAAGTTCCTAGTTATCACCGCCCTACATGATGTTGTGCTAGTCGTAGCACAAGACGCAACATAAACTTCCAGTCTTACTTTTCTTTGGTAAAAGTCTGTACGTTGCTCAAGAGTTGCAAGCAAATCAGCTGTGGTGCATTACTGCCATACTGTGTTTAGAATCTTCTATAGAAAGAGTCTGATGGTTTCCAACAGCAGCAGGTTCCTATTTTTATGAAACGTGTGAGCAAATTCTAATATTGCCTTGACTTAAATAACATAAAGCCACATTTTCCAATCAGCTGAGACATATGATGGCTAAAGCCTACTGTATTAGTTTTTCTTGGCCAGATTAGCCAAAAGAGTTTGAACTTGGCTTAAACAGACGTCAGATGTTGAAGAAGTCTGATTATATGCAAGGTCGTGTTCTTTTGGCTAAGCAGACAAAAATATACAGTCGTTCGATTATTATGACAAACGTACAGAATGTACCTAAAGACTGTTTGCCACATTCCTTAAAACAGTTCAACCTTTCATGTCCATTTCTTTGAACAGGTGTGTCCCAATAAAACCATCTTTGTAAAGATATGCATCAAAGGTCTCAGCTGGACTTGGGTCAAGGACCGTATTTTGAACAGATGTGTGAGATGTAATGTATGGACTACTGTTTAAGTTAGAGATGGCAACTTAGTGTTACACTGTAAGAAGAAAGGGGCACTGTACAAGGACATTTTTTGTTCATTAAGGTACAAAAAATGCGGATGTACTCACTCTACTCTGGTCCTAAGGACGGGCTGTGTTTGCTGAGATAAAAATAAACATAACTTTGTTAAATTACAAATTATACTAGTCCAAACACAGCTTGCTTAATGTAACCCAGGAGCTTGTCTAGATTCTCCAGCAAGTTTTGTAGGCATTTAATGATTAAAGGTAACATTTTACGTGCATTTAATATTTCACAGACGTTATCAGCTGTACAGCCTTTAGAATGTCAGTGCAAATGTGGAAACACCTCCATCAGCCAGCCTTAAGATAACATAAAATATAGTAATGAGTTAGTACATTAAATGTACATTTAGTAAATTATATTAGTGAGATATTTCTCATAACTGACTTATATCCAAGTTTTTTGTAAAATCATTAGATGCTCAATAAAATTTAAATAATCAATGTAAAATACTAATTTATTACTATGAAAAAAATGTATCATCATTATGAGATACTAATTCACTGTTATACAATAATAAATCATTATGATACACTAATTCACTGTTAAACAATAATAAATCATTATGAGACACTAATTCACTGTTAAACAATAATAAATCATTATGAGACACTAATTCACTGTTATACAATAATAAATCATTATGAGATACTAAATCACTGTTATACAATAATAAATCATTATGAGACACTAATTCACTGTTATACAATAATAAATCATTATGAGATACTACTTCACTATTATACAATAATAAATCATTATGAGACACTAATTCACTATTATACAATAATAAATCATTATGAGATACTAATTCACTATTATACAATAATAAATCATTATGAGATACTAATTCACTATTATACAATAATAACTCATTATGAGATACTAATTCACTATTATACAATAATAAATCATGATGAGATACTAATTCACTATAATGCAATAATAAATCATGATGAGATACTAAATCACTGTTATACAATAATAAATCATGATGAGATACTACTTCACTATTATACAATAATAAATCATTATGAGAAACTAATTCACTAATATACAATAATAAATCATGATGAGATACTAATTCACTATTATAAAATAATAAATCATTATGAGATACTAATTCACTGTTATACAATAATAAACCATTATGAGATACTAATTCACTATTATACAATAATAACTCATGATGAGATGCTAATTCATTATGACATTAATTTATCATTAAGATATTAATTAATTATTAAGTTATTTTATGATACTAATTTAAGATACTAATTTGTTATTTTGAGTTGTTAAGTCATCATTTTAATAAGAAAATAAATGATAATAATTAGACACTAATA
>JBBPDA010035550.1:0-14775 GCA_037974385.1 Arnoldichthys spilopterus | reverse complement strand
AGCGGGCAGCTACCAACAGCACCCGGGGAGCAGTGTAGTGGGACGGTACCTTGCTCAAGGGAACCTCAGTGGTGCCTAGGGACTCGAACCTACGACCTTTAGGTCCCAAAGGCAGCGCCCTCACCACTAGGCCTCCACTGTCCATAAATCGATATGAAAAGTATTAAAACGTTTCTTTAATGTTGCAGTGCCTGCTCATTCTGCTGCCGCCTTCACTGTTTGTCATTGTGAACACACCCCCATCACACAGCGTGCACCACAACGAAATGCGACCTCTGCGTTTAACCCTTCCACACGTGGAACGGCAGCTATCAACAGCACCCGTGGACCAGTGTAGCCTTGCTCAATTGGTACCTCAGTGGCACCTGGGTGGGTCTTATCATTCGCCACCAAGACAACACACAGTTGAAGTCAGCGTTGTCTGGTTCAGTACATGACTTCAGTTAGAATACAGGGCTGTTCTGTACCAGCATTGTCATTTTGGGGGCTAAAATAGCAATGGCAGATGCTAATTAGCGGACTACTGGCTGCTAACACAACAGATTGTTGGGCACCAAGTGAGAAACCAGTGAGTCAATATATTTAGAAGGATCTTTTGGCCCAGCGTTATTTTTTTGGCCGACTGTTCATCCTGTAGGACGTCGTGACCTCCAAGCTACTTGTAGCTTGACGCACGTTTGTATTTGAAATGAATTGTTCTCGGAAAACAATTGTGAGCAGAACGCTTCCCCCCGGTTCCCCCATAGTGCTGGTGTATCTGCAGCATTAACAAAGAACCCGTTGCTTCAGCCATAGCGTCCAATAAAGCAGCCATTAATGCCTGTAACACTCAAGCACCACAACGAAGTGTGACCTCTGCATTTAACCCATCACACGTGCACACGTGGAGCAGCGGGCAGCTACCAACAGCGCCCGGGGAGCAGTGTAGTGGGACGGTACCTTGCTCAAGGGAAGCTCAGTGGTGCCTAGGGACTCGAACCTGCGACCTTCGGGTCGCAAAGGCAGTGTCCTAACCACTAGGCCATCACTGCCCATATGGTGCCTACAGATAAAGGTTATTTTACTACAACAAATGACACATAAAGCTGACATTTTATATCACTTTAATCATTTAATTCAATTAAAATAAAAAAAAACAGATCAACCCAAGAAACAATAAGGAACACCCTGACATTTGTCACACCTTCAAGGTCATAAAATCAGAATCAGAATTTGGTGTTGAAAATCTCCCAGAACACCAGAATTTCATCAATTGTCAAATTGTGAAAGTGTCTACAATCAGACAAAGATTGGACAAATTTAGGGGATTTGCTCTTCAAAAAGAACATTACATGTACACGTGGGGCATTGACCAAAGAGAGAGGAGAGAAACCACAGGGTGGTGGTTTAAATGTTATGGTTTGGGGTTGTTTTGCTTCCTCAGGAACTCAGCAGTCTGCAGTCTTTGATTCAGCTATGAGTTCTGCATCATAGCAAAGGTAGTTTTAAGAAACTGCGAGGCCATCTGTCCCAAAGCTAAAGCTGAAACAGAGGTGGATAATGAAAAGAAGATAATGATCCTAAGCACAATAGCAAACGCACCAGGCAGTGGCTTAAAAAAGGCAGAAATGGAGGGTTATGGAATGGTCTAGTCAAAGCACAGATCTGAAAAGTGCAGTACATGCAAGAAAACCCTCAAACCCTTGCAAGTGAAGGAATTTTGCATGGAAGAGTGGTCAAAATTTTCAGCAAGCTGAAGGGACTGGTGGAAAATTCGGCAAAATGTCTGTTTAAACGATGTCTAAACATACGTCTAAATTGTCTATTTCTGCTAAAGGGGCCAATGCTAGCTGTATAGGGTGAAATCAATCATTTTCATGGGGTATAGTCACGTTTTTCACACGACTGTATGATCCCATATCCCATATTCTATGTGTGTGTGTGTGTGTGAAAACAGCTGATCAAAGGTGAGGTAGGAATTGTCATATGAATCTGTTGTACTTCATGTTACCGTCCTCTTTTTCTCACATACACACATGATCTTCTCCATAAGGCCTTGGATACAGGCAGCTAAGAGCTTCCCTCTTCTATCCCCCTGAGCAGCGCGAACCTTTGAAGAATGCTGCCGAGAAATGAACCCCAAGCCTTGACGGGAAACTTTGCCTTTAAGAAAAGTAGTGGATTTTTTTTTTTTTTACAGCCACACGAACTCAGGATAAAGTAAATAAAGATACGCTCGGCTCGGAGCAACAAAGCGAGGGGGATAAAAAGGGCAGCAGGACAAAAAAATAAACAGAAATATAAATGAATCGGGCCTTTAAAACACCCCAATCCGGCGAGTGAGGACGGCCAGAAAGGCGGGATAGGCTGGCTTAGCTGGAGGAAAGCGAGAAGGGAGACAGGACGGGCTGTGTTGATGCGCACACAAAAGAAGCGGCTTCTCCTTCGCGGCTTGAAAATGTTGTTTATGTTTACTGCAGAGGAGGAGCTCCTCGCAGCACGCTCTCGATAAGAGGACAGTAGGGGGGAATAAAAAGCAGCAGATGTAGTTTACTCTGGGTGCGAAGGTAAGCAACGCCGAGAACGATGCCGACAGTTTCCAAGGGATTCGGTGGAAGTGTTAGAGCTTCAGAGCTGTGGAGAGAAGCAGAGATAGAAATACACAACCAGTCTATTTGTACCTGCTACAAAACTTCACAACAATATCATGTGGATGACCAGGGGCATGTGTCACTTACCTGGGCAAGAGATGGCACCAGGACGCACTGTGAGAGAAAGGCAGGGCAGCAGAGGCAGGGTGATGCTCTGAGCAATGTCCTGCTGGGAAACCTTGGGGACTTTCATTCTCGTGGATGTACCTGCTACCTAAACATTGCTGCAGACCAAGTACACCCCTTCATGGCAACAATGCTTCCTAACGGCAATGGCCTCTTTCAGCAGGAAAATGCAACTTGCCACACTGCAGAGATTGCTCAGTAATGGTTAGAGGAACAATAGATCAAGTTGCTGACTTGGATTAAAAAAATCCCCCAGATCTCTGCTGACTGAGCGTGTGGGGTGTGAATAATAATGATAATAGTAATAAGTACGTGATTATTGATTGTCGTGAACATACCACAGAACAACAAAATGTGACCTCTGCATATAACCCCATGGGCAGCTGATGTGGGCAGTGCCCTGGGAACGGTATCTGGCTCATGGTTACTTCACTGGTACTTGTACCGGTCTGGGGTTTGAACCAGCGATGTTCAGGACACAGGTGCAACTCCCTAACCATTGCACCACGTCTGCCCAAGTGGACACAGTAGTGTCTGGCCCCACCCCACAACGTACAGGACTGCTACAAAAAACACACCTTCAGAGGTCTTGTGGAGCCCATGCTTCAACTAGACCTGTTTTGGTAGCACAAGGGGGACCTACACAATATTAAGTAGGAGGTATTAATGTTATGGCTGATTGGTGTATATTCTTTACAACAAATCATTTGATGAAGAAAAGTAAGTAGCTGTCCAAATTTTGACTGAGGATTTCCATTTTTCCCAACCATGCAGACTTGATGTAGAGCAGGGGTCTCATTTGTACAAGCCCATTTTGAGCTTTTCGTCAAGTGCCTCAAATCCTGGTCCTTAAGAGCGAGAACCCAGCACAGTTTGGAGAGATCTCAGCCCAGACTCACCCGCGAACCCTGGTAATGAACAGATGGGTTTAATCGGATGTTTATGAGCTGGAAAATGACCAAACCTAGCTGGATTCCGGCTGGAATTTGAGACCCCCAATCTAAATGCTTGAGCTTAAAGGCTTGAAACGTTGCCTCCATTATAAATAGTGAAGCTGACGTCAACATAGGAATTTTAATAACAAAAAGGTAAGAAACTGGTCCCTGTTCTATCCGTGACAAATACTTCCAGTGCTCTGCATGTGTGGATCTTCCTCAGTTCGGTTGGGAAAGTGTCCCAGCGGCTCCTCGCCAACCTGCATAAGATAATGATCGAGAGTGTGTAAAGGTGCATCAAAGCTAACTGGGGCTTGATTCACACCCCACTCACCAGCTCGGGGACCCTTCTTTCCCCTGAATATGATGAACCACACATCCTTTTTTTCAGTCCTCAATTACACACTCAAGAGATTTCCCAATTTCTGCAAGCGTTTCAGCACAGTGGCAGACTTTCCAACCATTTACCTGAAGGTCAAGGTGTTTTCATGGCCAGTGCTTAGCTGTGGCTCCCAGAGAGTGGGCTGCACTGAGATGGGGGGAAATATCTGAGCTAAATATAGCCTCCGCTGCGTTGAATCTTCACAAATGAGTTAAGAGGATATTAAACCTGGAAAATGGTGGACGTTGTAAGGATAACTGCCACATTAGCAGTCGAGCCGCCAACAGCTTCAAGGTGCCTTTAGAGGATGGACGTCTTGTCGGGAACAGTGAAGACACAATAATGCGGCGAAAGTGCTTTTCAGGAAAAGTGAATGAGTAATACATGTGAGTAGTACATGAACGGATGATGAGGTACAGATATACGTAGATACATACACCCAACAGCCATAACATTAACACCACTGACAGGTAAAGTGAATAACATTGACTCTGTAGTTATTTCATTACATGTGGCACCTGTCAGGGGGTGGGATATATTATGCAGCAAGTGAACAGTCAATTCTTCAAGTTGATGTGCTGAAAGCATTAAACATCTTGTAAGGATAGTGTAAGGATCTGAGGGCCTTATTGTGATGGCTAGACAACTGAGGCAGAGCATCTCCAGCACGGCAGGTCTTGTGGAGGCTCCCTGAAGCATGTGGAGAGTGAACGCTAGCCTGTCTGGTCTGATCCCACAGAAGAGCTACTGTGGTGTAGAAAGTGACGCTGACTCTGATAGAAAGGGGTCAGAACACACAGTGCAGCACAGTCAGAGCTGCTCCAGCAGCAGGAGGGACCTACTCACTATTAGGCAGGTGGTGTTAATGTTATGGGTGATTTTTGTATTTTATTTTTTTGGACAGTTTCCAGGCCTTATGAATTTGTGTAATGCAGCCAGTAATTCGTCTTTGAGGCTAAACGTCAGAGTTTATATTGATCAAACATCTCACAGTGTGCTAATCTGGCGCCAGGGTTTAAATGGGAATTTTAAGCAACAACAGTGGTAAGAGAGTCTTTGATTTTTGTGGCTATGGCATTAACATGGGGGAGTGACGTGTTTGACAGTTTGTGCTGACAGTTGTGATCGAGAAAGCAAGGATGTTACGTTTCTCTGTCCACTCCATAAGGGGTCTGGATCGTAAAGTTAGCTATGTTCTGGAGAAGAAAGGTGAACCTACTGTGATCAACACTGATCAGTAGTTTCTGTAGTGAACTAGCAACATGATTATAAACTAGCAGAAGGTATCACAGCTCACTCGAAGGCACGGTGTCAAACAATAGCTTCATATGACTCTTCACATCTACACTCAAAAGAACAGTTTTGGGGGAAAAGCTGTATGTGTTTAGTCCAAATTTCGCTTCTGTAGCCAAATACATTAGCTGGTGTTTATGGGCCTGACACCCAAGACACACTGATATCACACTCAGAGGGGGTCTTGGTCTCTGCAGATGGCAGTGATGTACGTGCTTATTTGGAAGTGAGATCCAATCACAAGTGGCCACTCAAGACACACTAACGGCAGGTGTGAAGGGACATATTTAGAGCTGTCCGTTAGTGATTGGATCACCCAGGATATCAATGCCATGTGTGAACAGGGACCTCGAAAATCGAAAAGGGTTATAACACACAATACACCACACGTTGTAGATCAGAATGGTGTTTTTGTCACAGCGGCCTAACGCTAGCAGGAAGCAGCCTGTCAAATCCATGCACAGGCCCTATTATACTGGGTAGGTAGATCAAAACCTAGTCTGTGTCTTAAGCTATTGGTGTGTCAATCCTTCATTAGCATAAATGCTAACCCATTGTGTCGTCCCTCGTATTCCTTTTTGACGTTGCTGTCCTCATACTTCAGGACAGCACACTGAGGAGCGCAAACGTCCAAACTTTAACAGGAAGTCCTCTTGTGCCCGTAGCAAAGCCTCCTCGTCGATGTACACCGCCGCCCTCTTGGCCACAAGGTAGTACTGCACCTTCCTGAGGCTCCAGCCCAGCACGTACATCAGTAGACCACACACAGCAGCTGTGGAGCGCCCCACACCGGCGTTACAGTGCACATACACTGTGTGACCGTGCTCTAACAGACCGTGGAGCAGGAACACAGCCTGAGGCAGCATCCGTATGCGACCTGGGAAGGGGGGGGGCGACAAAAAAAAAAAACTCACAGTGATGTTTTTCATAAAGTGGTTGCTCACGGACAACATTAAAACCACTGACAACTGAAGCGAATAACATCGATTATCTCGTTACAGTGGCTCCTGTCAAGACAGCAAGTGAACAGTCAGTTCCTGAAGTCAATGTGCTGAAACGGGACAAATGTGCGAGCACCTGAGCCACTTTGGCAAGGGCCTTTTTTAGATGGCTAGATTTAGAGCACCTCCAAAATGGGAGCTCTTGTGGGGTGTTCCCAAAATGCAGTGGTTAAGTACCCCCAGGGCACCCAAGGCGCACTGATGTGCATGGGGAGTGAAGGCTAAGCCGTTTGGTCCACTGTAGAACAAAAAGTGAATGCTGGATCTGACAGAAAGGTGTCCGAACACACAGTGCACCACAGTCAGAGCTGTTTTGGAGGCACAAGGCTGATCTACACAATACTACACAGGGGGGTTTTAATGTTATGGCTGATTAATGTACATCCTTAGCCAAGTGGCTTCTCAAATTCTGCTGTAAATGCATGGTTAACGTATTGTTTTGTAAGCTCACAATTCTCTAATGTACATGAGGCCCGTCGCAAACACGGGCCGTAATAAAATAAGAGCAAACGCTCCAGCAGCCGCTATAGCTAATAAGTCCAACCAATTTTCCGCTTCTGTGAAAGAGGGTTTATAATAGTAGTGACTACAGCAAAGCGTAACAGACAGATAAAAATTCTCCAGTGCATTGCCAGTGCTTAATTTAACTATGTGAAGTGATTATCCTGCATTAATGGAGTAAGAGACGTCTTTATCTCTAAGTATACTTGAATGTGTGTGTGTGTGTGTGTGTGTGTGTGCGCGCCCTTATCTTTCACTTGCACTCTCTGTAGTAAAAGCTCCTATCACATCTGTGTTTCTTCCTGTCCCAGATATTCAGCTATCGGCTCCAGAATGTAAACAGTGCCATCCTCCACCACCGATAGCAGCAGGGTCACGCTGGGGTCAAGCACACACTGAGACTGAACTCAGCAGCAGGTTGTGCCTCAGCATTTCAGCTCAGAGCAGCTCCACCTTCATTATGCACAACACGGTGGACGCTAGGAGACGTCTTTAACCGTTATTGCAATATTGGCTAATACCACAGAAGGCCACAGAACCAAACGAGCACCATGACCAATCACATTGTTTCTGTCGAGTGTGCTGTGTATCTTGACCAATCACAGTTCAGGATGATGGTTTCTGGGTTTATTGTTATGCCATCGTATTCAAAACACTGATCCAGACCCACACACCCACCAGGTCACTCAGATCAGCGAGGGACCAGCGGTTGGAGGTTCCATCCCCTCGTGGGATCAAACGCCACTCCAGACTCTTCTCCTTCATTGTTCCTCAATGGTGGAACGAGCTGCCCAGCGACACTAGACCTGCAGAGTCTCTCTCCACGGTCAAGAAGCGTCTCAGGACTCAACTGTTCCACACCCACCTCACCACATTAAGCCCATCGGTCACATACGAACGATTGGTACCTGATAAATGTCTGAATGTCCCCCAGATAGTAATGTTACACTTTTACTGCAGCACTTGTCATCTGTATTTATTGTAGTAGTTACAGTGTCTTCAATATTCATTGTACTGTCTGTATTTTACAATTAAGAGAAATGTGCTGAACTTCCCTGTAGCACTCACTTCAGCGTTGCCCTGTGCTTGACTGTTTCCTCGGTCTTGGAAGTCGCTTTGGATAAAAGCATCAGCCAAATGAATAAATCTAAACGTAAATGTAATGGAGGAATCGTTGCGAACGCATTTTACTAGTACTGGGGGTTGGGTGGGGGCTAAATGTTCATCAACAAAAAGGGGTGTGGTCATGTCATTCATTAACCTGTTGCATACCCTCTGTGCTCATGTCCGGTGTGGGGATCCACACGTAGGCCAGGCCGCAGTCTCTGTACAGGTGCATCATGGTCTCCGGGGTCATGGCTTCGTCAGGATCGCGTCGGCAGCCGTGCGAGTTGTTCTGGATGTCCCGCTCCGTCTGGAAGTTCATCACTGCAGTTACGCCCAGCTCGTGCTTCAGCTTCAGGGCGACATGCTCCACCTGCCGGGGGCAGCTGCCAAGCCACACCTTCGGCAGGATCCTGCATGGGGACAGAGGAGCGGGGTAGGTGCGACTTCAATTTGCTGTCAGTGGATAGACTGAAGAGCAGCCCCAAAAAACACCTGAATACCAATGGTCTGGTGGACCATTAGGACCATTCTGACCAGTAGAAGAACGTAGAAATCGAAGCAGAGGAACTGGGAGGAGAAAGCGTGGTCACGTTTTCGAAGGGGGAAAGCCCTAACGAGGAAAGGGCGGATTGAAAGGAAGGAAGAGGAGATGCAGAATGAGAGGGAACGAGGGAGACGAGAGGAGAAGTGAGTGGAGCAAGGGAAAGAGGAAGAGGACAGAAGTGTGTGTGTGGAGAGAGGACAGTGTGTGCAGTCACCGGTCAGAATCCTGAGCAGGCCAGGGGTATTTTTAGAGCCAGGCTGGCAGGCAGACCACCAGATTCTCTCTCTCTCTCTTTCTCTCTCTCTCTTTCTCTCTCTCTCGATCATCTCATTTATCTATTTCTCACCCAATAGAGATAGAGATAGGGAGGCGGTGAGGGTGGAAGAAAGAGAGGGGGAGACAAGAGAGTGACGAGAGAGAGAGAGAGAGAGAGAGAGAGAGAGAGAGAGGGGAAGGAAAGGCACTTTTGAAGAAAATAGCCCTTCAGAATACTTTGCTTCGTTTCACCCATCTTTCTCTCTCTTGCTCGCCCTCGCCCCCTCTCTCTCTCTCTCTCTCTCTCTCTCTCTCTTGCGCTCTCTCTCTCTCTCTCTCTCTCTCCCTCTCTCCCTCTCTCTCTCTCTCTGAGGCCGACTGATCTCTTTAACCTTTTTCTCCCCATTTCCTCGTTCACTCGCCGTGTCCCCACAGAAACACAACTAAAGACCCATTAGAGTCTCCGTGACCAGAGCCCATCCACAGAGCGAGCTGGCACGTTACAAAGTGGCTGTGTGCACGTGTGGCTCTGATGTGTGTGCATGTGTGTGCGCACGAGCGAGAGGGAGAGAAAGAGAGCGCGGATGCATCAGATCAGCCGTGCTTGGCATCATTGTTTTCACATGTGTCTTCTTAACCCTGTGCGTGTCGCTGTGTTCTGACGCCCTCTGTAAAGTGGTAAATCTCCAGGTTCCCCAGGAGGAGATTTTCCCAACAATCAGTGGTCTGGAGAGATGCCACATATAAGCTGCTTGTTCACCACTGACATTAGGAATTCAACTCAAGACTCTGTTCAGTCCTGGCTCCCCAGTGGTGGAATGAACTTCCTCTTGTCATCAGAACTGCTGAGTCCCTCACTGTCTTCAAGCGACGACTCAAAACGCACCTCTTCAAGGAGGATCTCGGAAACTAACCAGCCTCATATTGACTGTGCATTTGTTGTTACTGTCTGTTGTTTATTGTTTACTCATATATAATTTATTGTCTTTTGGGTTTACAGGGTTGTCCGGGTTTGTTATGGTGTGTAACTCGCCGTGTACTGTCTAAGACGTATCTGACCGCTGTTGGTGGGTTTAGCCCTACAGACATGGACGACAAAGCCCTGGTGTTCGTCGCTCTGGATCTAACTGCTTATGCCTAAATCCAATGTAAAAATGACTCCATTCATCACAAAAAAATCATTTTATGACCACATGCAACATATGTCTCCTATTTATAGTTACAAACTGGCCATTTTTTATCTTTTCTGGACAGTCCCAGAAATTTCTAAAAAGTTCTAAATGATTCCAGAAAGTTTTGGACAATTTTAGAAACTTCTGGACAGTTCTACCAGTTCCAGAATATTCTGGAAGTCTACTTAGCATTTAAAGTGAATGGAGAATGATACTGAATGAGCGGAGAAGCAATTCTTTTGTGCAACAACAGCCATTTACTACTGATTTTAGACAGAAGGGAAAACACACTTTGTTCCAGGAACTAAAATAAAATAGAGCTCCGCGCTTTGTTGATGTTTTGCTCTCTGGTTCTCTCTCCACTATGTCAAACTCAGCGAATTAATACAAAATGTGCACAAAAAATGGCAAAAAACGTCATATTGTCAACCAACAAAACATGCAATTTAACATGCGTTCAAACCTTGGAGTCTTCACCTCCAAATATCTGATGTAGTGCAGAAAACCCCTCATCATATCAGTTCATGAGCCGGAACTGGAGTTATTCTGATCTTTTCCCTTCCAGACAAAGGTTGCCTACAGTTGTCGTCATGCAAAAACTCTTTTTCGACCTCCAGCTACACTTTAGAAGCTCCCACCCTTATTTTGTTCAATTACTATAATTATGAGTCACTACACACACTAATTATGCGGTGCAGACAGAAACAACAGGGCTGCACTAATAGCGAGGCGGGACGTGCAGCATAACCTACACTAGGCTAAGTTCAAAGGCTGTTCAGTGGGTCAGCTTGAACGAGACAAAGGAGACGTACCCTTTCAAGTTCATGCATTAATGATGTAACATACTAGTCTTTGCAGGAAATCCCCACTCGTAGTTTCAGATCTCTACAGCAGTTCTGTGAATGAGGCAAGACGAGAGATTAGTGCCTGGAGCGCTGCAGCAGGGCCTCTCGGCTGAACGCGGTTTATTACATACTGTAGGGCCACGCGAACAATCGTCTGCTCTTCAAAATCACGTTCGCCTCTATGATTTACAGTGGAAGGCCTCCATTAATGTGCGATGTGGTATCACGCACACTGCATCACAAGCAAACACTGCTTAATAAACAGCGCTCACCACTGCAGTGCAGAGTTTTCGCTGCGGAAACTGGACGAACTGGCCGGCCTCAGCAATTCCAGCCCAGTCTGATCGCAAATCACAGCTGTGCTCCAAGACTGCGTAGCAACCAGACAAAGTTTGGACACGCCTGCGAATGAAGGCCTTTGCTTTTTACTGTTTTTTCCAATTTTGCAATGCCTCAAAATTAGAAAATGACATAAACAGAAGACGTTAAGATTTGTATCACATTCATGTTCAACATACTGTCTTTGCTTTGGCATTCTCTCAAGGAACTTCATGGGGATCCACCAGGGCTGCTTTTCTGGCAGACCTGAAGAAGTGAGCAAAGGCATTTTGATCAAAATGTCTAAGATCATGAAGACGTTTTACACACTGAATGACATATACCCATGTTTAGTAAGCACTGTACAGTAAAACGCACTGTTCATCACAAGAAGTCCCACATTTACATTGGGTCCAACCACAACTGGGCCCCCGTTTACACTTGGTCGTTTCATGCGTTTTGAATATCAGGATTATATCTGGATGGGACTAATCCACATTCAAAAGCAGGTGTAAACGTACCCAAGATTGTTCCAGCCACTCCAAGGGGTGGTCTGAGCACTAGGGTGCATTTATAGGGATTAGCCCTATCCAGATATTCAGATTCAGAAAACTTTACTGAGAAATCAAAACAATACAAATATGATTGCTCTTTAGGCAAGAAACACTATGTAAACGTGTTTTACACTGTATACTATATTAACTATAACTATATAGTGTGTAAACAGCTGTATGACCGGTATTGTGCTTTAAGTGAGTGTGGTGGCCTAGTGGTTAGGACATTGCACTTGGGACCTGAACGTCCTGAAGGTCGCAGGTTCAATTCCCGGCCCGGGCACTACTGAGGTACCCTTGAGCAAGGTACCGTCCCGCTACGCTGCTCCACGTCTTGGAAGTCGCTTTGGATAAAAGCGTCAGCCAAATGAGTGTTGCACCAATAAAACTGCACATAGCAGGAGGAGCATACCGCACGTCTAGGAAAGTTATTGACTGAGTGGTACAAATATTAATGTAAAATATAATAAACACATTAAAATGCAGCAGCAGACGGAACATTGCACATAACTGATATGTTCAAATGTACTAAAAGAAGCAGCTGGTTATGTGCGTTTCAGGAGGACCCCACTCGGAGCCGCTGCTGCAAAGCTCCGTCTGCACACTGCTATATATGATTTATTATAATCCTGTAGAACTAATATATATAATCCTGATATTCAAATTGCCAAGTGGTATGAGCACTGGAGTAGGGGGCACTGTGTGGTGGCCCTGGGCAGCAAGATGGGCCCCCAAGGATTGCCCATGAAATTGCACCTCTTATATCCAATCGTCCATCAACCATCTGAGCCACTTACCCTAAGCAGGGGGTGCGGGAGCCTATCTGACCCCTTTCTATCATAGTCGGCCTTCACTTTCCAAACCACAGCAGCTCTGTGGGTGCAGACCTTCACTCCCCACATGCATCAGTGTGTCTTGGGTGCCCACGACCCCAAGTCGTTCTTCCTTGGATCATTTTTGGTAGGTCGTAACTACTGCACACCTGGAACACTCCACAAGAGCTGTCGTCCTGGAGACGCTGTGGCTCCGTCGCCTAGAGCATCACAATGAGGCAAAGTGGCTCAGATCCTTACGCTCGCCCATTGTTCTCACTCCCAGCACACTAACTTCAAGAACTGACTGTTCACTTGCTGCCTAATATGTCCCACCCCCCTTGGCACATGCTACTGCTTTGGGATTAGATAACCAAGGTCATTCATGCCAGCTGTCAGTGGTTTTAATGTTATGGCTGATTGGTGGCGTAAGGTAACACATTAACCGAACCTTTCAGTTTCAATTCTGTTTCTGCAAAACTCGTATAAACTTACGAGCTCAACAATAACTTTACCATTTTACGCGTAAAAATATCTCCTCTTGCACGTTTCCTCTAACGAGGCGAGAGAGAACGCTGAACTCCGCCGGCCGGAGAGTCAGGAAGACACTGCCTGCTTTCTGTGAGGAGATTAAATAAGAGGCGCACGTCAGAGGCCCTACAGAGCAGCACTCAGAACTCAGTAAACTGTGTCCTGCAGTGGTGGTGTTAATTAAACAGTGCGGCTCAGAGCAAATGGAGTGGGCTGTGAGTTCGGGAGGCAGACGAATGCAGAGCAGAGCACGTCAATGGAGAGCCATAAGAAACGGCCTCGTGTTAGTTGGGGAGGTCCCGAGGAGCGTGTAGGAGCTCTGACCACTAATTAATCCACAAGCAGTGATGCTGCTTATTATAACTGCAGGCTAATTATTCAGAGTTGTACTGAACACACTCGAGCACCACAACGAAACGTGACCTGTGCATTTAACCCATCGCACGTGCACACGTGGAGCAGCGGGCAGCTACCAACAGCGCCCGGGGAGCAGTGTAGCGGTGGCCGAGCCGGGACTCGAACCAAAGGCAGTGTCATAACCACTAGGCCTCCCCTGCCCAGCATGTAATTAATGTGTAATAGATGATCAATAAGCACAGTTACGTAGAACTGACGTTTAAGGGCCATTAGCATGTTTTTAATAGGCCACACACACACACACACACACACACATTTTCTTTGTAGGCCTTTCTACACCAATTTTTCTCTTTCTTTTTGTCTCTTCTCTCTCTCCTCATATTTTTCCTGCTTTCTCTCTCTCTTCCTCTTTTCTTTCCAATCCCTCTCTCTCTCTCTCTCTCTCCTTATATATACTATATATACACATATTCAAACATACACACACACATCATCTCTCATCGCTCATATTTTTCCTGCTCTCTCTCTCTGACTCTCTTTTCCTTCCAGTCCCTTTCTCTCTCTCTCTCTCTCTCTCTCTCTCTCTCTCTCTATACATATATATATATACATACACACACACATCATCTCTCTTCTTTCTCCCACTCCAGTTCTCTCCCTCTCTCTCTCTTCTTCCTCCCTCTCCATCTCTCTGTGTCTCAGTAACAGTTACTGTAAATCACGAGTAAGGAGGTGTCGTAGCTGTGGTCTCCCGGAGGTCTTCACCCCACACCCAAATCAATTGACTCCTTCCAGCCATTTTAATCTGTCCATCCTCTAGCGGATTTAGCCAATGGGATTCCATCTTGAGTCGTCTATTAACTCGCTCTCCCTCTCACACCATCCCCTGTGTTCTCCGGTGGTCCGCTCTCAACCTTTTCTACCCTATTGCTTCATTGTATGAGTGAAGACGACAGGCCACTCCATCTGCACTGAACTGACGACCAGTAGAGGGCGCCGTCAACTGAGTAGTTCATCACTTCCTACTATAGGGCCCCATTCACACGGACGTCTCAACTGACGTCTGAGGTGTCAGGTGAGTGAACGCCGACCGTTTTTGGGCTCATTGGAGTAAACCAGACTGTCCACATGGGCTGTGAGAACTCATGTTCAGCCTGATGCGCGTTCTGATGGTCAATTTCTGCCGAAACCTAATAAGCGCAAAGAAAATGTCTTTATTGCGTTTGCTTAGTTTAGCTCTGGAGGACTATAGACGCCCCATGATTCTTCAGGCAGGGTGTGAACTCAGTAGCGGCGACGATGTTTTTGTTGTATCAGGAGGATTTTTAACACAGCGACGTCAAGGTTCAGGTCTAATAAAGACACTGATCCATATTCACTACTACAGTGAAGGATGAAGCTCAAACCCCACA
>JBBPDA010035501.1:0-14776 GCA_037974385.1 Arnoldichthys spilopterus | reverse complement strand
GTCATAAATTACAAGGAGGGTCATAAATTACAAGGGTCATAAATCATTTGATTGACAGTTTGACGGAAAGTGCATGATGATACTACTTATACTGTACAAGACATGCGTAGGGTCCACAGAGAGCAGAACAATGTTCCTGACAACATATAAATAATTACAGATTTGCATATAAATGAACATATTCACACACCTTTACTACATGGAATTGTTGTATTATCTATTTTTGTTTTTATAACAATACAATTTCTGAAATATATCATGTAACAAATTATATTTTGTTTTTCAAATATTAACTATACTTATTAATGTTAAAACATTGAGGTTTATTAAAAATAATGCAATACCATTTTTTTCTTATTTTTCAAATATTACTCTAAATATTACTTACTGCGCATTGGCGTGCGTCTGTGTGTTAAGAGTGCATGTATGTGCCTGCATGAGTGAATTAGCTTGTTCAGGAGAAAGCATAAACATCGAATAAAATAGAATGTGGTTTATATTGTAAATATTTTTATAATGTTTATTAAAATTATAAAATAATTAAAATCCTTTACATTTATTCATTTGGCTGAAGCTTTTATCAAAAGCGACTTCCAGGACAGAGAAAACAATCAAGCATTGCGCTGCATAGGGTAACACTGAAGGTGGTGCTACAAGGAAGACCAACGCATTTCTCTTAGTTGTAAAATAAACAACAGACGCAAATACTATAATACATAAATATGCCAAGTGCTCATAGTAAGTACCAACAGCAATTACTACAATAAATACATATGCCAGGTGCTTATACTAACTACTACAATATAACAATTAACAAGAGCTACAGTAAAACTAAGTGGAACATTACTCTCTGGATGACATCTGGTCGATTTATCAGGTAGCAATGGTTCATATGTGACCGCTAGGCTTATGTGCTGAGGTGGGTGCAGAACAGTTGAGTCTTGAGTCGCTTCTTGAAGGTCTAGAGAGACTCAGCTGATCCTTTGTCACTGGTGACCTGGTGAGTGTGTATGTCTGTATGAGTGATTTCATGTAGCCAGGATAGATCCATCAATGATCTTGTAGGTCTTGTTGATCTTGAGCATCTTTGACTTGAACTTGATCTGAGCAGAGATGGGGAGCCAGTGCAGGGAGCGAAGTAGTGGTGTCACGCGAGCACATTTCGGCTGGTTGAAGATCAGCTGAGCTGAAACACTGAAACTGTATTATTTTCACTCCTGGAAAGACTCTACCAAAGCTTTTCCAGCCCTTCACACTTCAGCTGAGAACATTTACATGACAGAATGACTTAACGGGGCAGGAGAAGGGGGCTCGTGGGAGGACAATGTGGAGGGGATTCCAACTAATTTTCCTCTTGGCCAAGTTCTCTAATTATTAAAGTCTATTAAGGCTATTATTTGGTCTTTGTGAAGACTTGTGGAAATTGGAAGAAAAACAGAAAATAAAGGGAAAAAATGAGCTTGAACTCTGGAAAATTGGAGCCTTTCTTTTTTTATTTAGTTTTTTTTTATAAGTAAATGGAGGAGGATGTGTCCTAGGAGAAAATGCATTAGTCAGATATTTTTTTTATCTCCACTGTGGCATCAGCACTAGGTAGTATAGGCTTCACTGACACAGCTGACAAAAAATTCCCCACAAACTCTGTTGATTTGAGTCTGGTATGAGTGAAACACTAATAAAAATTCATAATTAGATATTTTCCAAAAATTGTTCAGTGTTCATTCATGACACTGGCATTAGTTGAACCAGACGTGTTAATACAGGGAGAACGCTGAATTGTGCAGTGCAGGGCTACTCCAGGACGAGTACTGAGAAACATTAATGCTATGGCAGGAAAAAGAGAAAAAATGAGAGTTTGTTAAGTTGAGGTGTTCCGAGGTGTTAGTTGGCCTCCAGCCCATGAGCTGCCTGATGTGGTACCGAACACAACTGCACATAGCAGATGGCAGGAATCCCAAGATCTGCAAACACTCCTCCATAGTGAAGATGTCCAGGAGGAGCATCACCTCACGCTTAAAGGTAAAGAGAGAGATTGTAAATAAATGAGACAAAACAAATCCCCTCATTTCTTTTCAGAATTCCTTCAAAAGAGCTCTAATAAAATGTGCTTATAGTGCAATGGAGACTGAGTGTTACCTGTATGAGAAGCAGGAATTCAGCTCTTCTGTTCATGGCAGTGCCAGGAACAGACAACAGCATGACCATCACTTGACCTAGGAATCCAACAGGGTTCTGTAACAGTGTGAGAGACCAAAAAATTGAGAGCAATGTCACAAAGCTTATCAGGGCTCTTTGTGCTCCACACACTCACATGCACATCAACTCACGTAGAAGTCATTTCTGTCTGTGACGTCTTATTGGATGATTGCACAGCAGTGCCCATAGCTACTCCAGACAGTACAGGCCCAGAGTTCCTCAACAGCACACACACTCAATCTCAGAAAGAAAAGTCACTTACCGGAAAGTTCTGATGCCTCAGTCCTCCCAGCAGCATCACCTCAAAGACAGTGTCTATGAAGCTGAAGTGCTGAATCTGTATGAGGAAACATGTATAAGCTTCACAGCACATAACATTAACATAAATGATGCCTTGGTTTTAACTAAACCCTCACTAATCAAACTCACCCCAATCTGCACCAGCTCTACTTCAATCAGCCCACATTAGAAATGATTCTGAACTACCATCATCCACCAGCCAGTGCACCAAGAATTACCCTGCCAGACATATACAGATACTGAAAATGCACCTGGTCACTCAGGATGACCTGCACAACGAAAAAGAGAAAGTACAAGTACATTGTTACCTAAAGTCAATGAGCTTCATGTACCAACAGTTCTTCAGAAGAAATCTCTCCTCAAAACACATTTATGCAAATTTAACAAAACAAATCTGACATTTCCCAGTTGTAATGGTAAACGGCAAGGCCCCTGTGGGACGAACGTGGGAGTTGTCTCCATCTGGTGGCCAAGGCTGGTAGAACCGAGACCCACACCTTGCCCTAAGTGGGTGCAGGTGCTGCGAGTTAAAAGGCTGAGGGCCGGGGTTACTTAAGCTAGGGCAACCAGATGGAAGATGCGAAGCCACTAGTCAATTGCAAGAACTATAGCTGAGTGGTTCCTGGGTTTTTGGATTATTTGTTGAAGGACTTTGGAACTGTTTATCTGACCATGGTTTGGATTTCCCCTTTTGGTTCTGTTCGCTTGCCTGTTTTACAAATAAAACAGTAAAACTGACTTGCACTGGTGTCCTGCATCTCCACAAATGTGACACCAGTGTTTTCATATGTGGTATGTAAACCTGAGGGAGAAGGAATTCTATGCACACTCAAGAGCACACTTACTCACATTTAAGTGCTCAAAATAACTGGCTATGATTCTGATATTGAGTTCATAGGGCATTTCCCAAGAACAAATGTAAAAAAAAAAAAAGACTTAAGAGGACATTGGTGAGTGAGGGCTATTGACTAATATAGGGCTGTGAGTTTAAGAGTAAAGTCATTAATCCTTATGTTCTTACTGTGGAAACACAAAAAACAGAATTCAAATCAGGCTGTTGTTGCAGTTTAACTGGTTCATTAGTACAAACTTTTCCATCATCCCCATGGTTGTCGTTTTCAGGAGTGTTTGACCTTTTTCCCTCTAGTGAAGGACACATGGCAGTATTGTGCAGTGACGGTAAAGTCTTTATAAATGGATGTGATTAGTTTCATATGTGAAAGAAGCCTTAAAGCTAAAGGACTTTCTTTTTTTCTTTTTTTTTTATTTGTTATTGCTTTCCAGTGTTAGAAGAGGTTTGGTTCCCCATCTGAGCCTTGGTTCCTCCCAATGTTTCTTCCTACAGCTTCCTTGCTCCTGTTGTCTTGGCTTGACTTGACTAGCAGTTATGGCTGAACAAGATCATAGTTATTTCCGCTTAACCAGGGGTGGAGCTTTATCTGTTCCAGGGTGGGACGATCGGCTGCATTGGGCTTTAAACACCAGTTGATCAGGTCACAGCACTCTGTTAAACAGTAATGGTATAGATTAATAACATTACATTTCTAATGTAAAATGGCTCAGGTTCAGGTCTACAAATCAGTAAAAACAATATTTAACACTAGAGTAAATACAAATGAACATGTTGACATTCTGAACCTGAATAATTTTTACATTGTACATTAAACTTTTATTTTTAAAAAATAAGTGAGATTCACTTTTTAATTTAAGGGGTCCTCAGCACCCCACCTACGATACCTTCTAGCAGCCCTACTGTCCTGCATGTTTCTGCAGCTATTCTGTGTGTGTGTATATGTGTGTTTCCTTACCTGAGGACAACCTCTTAGGTAAATCTAGACGGCCATTTATAAACTCTGTGAAGGAGTCAAAAGGCACATCACCGCACAACATCTCGTAAAGGGTGATGCCCACAGACCAGACAGTGGCCGGCTCTGCCAAATACTCCTTTTGCAGAAACCACTCAGGAGGACCGTACAGCTTTGTTCCTGGTGACAGAAAGACAAAAAGACATTGTTAACCTGCCCCAATCTAAGTGTATTAGTCTGCTTTTATGCCCCTAGGGACACCCCTGCTGCCACATGAGTCCCAACGGGAACTCAGCCACATCCTGTCTGATGGGTTCTGTGTCAGGGGCTACATGTTTGGTATCATCCCTGTAAACTTTTCCCCTGTTCCTAGTTAATGTTTTTTCTGAACATTGTTGTTTATTTTATTTGTTCACTTTGGATCCAAAGTGTAAACATATACAAATGAGCATAACACACACCAGGACAATTCCACTGACAAATATTAGTGTAAAAGCAGTCACCTGTAAATTCCTTGTAAGCTGTGCTACGCAGGACGTCCCCACAGCCAAAGTCAAAGAGTTTTACTTCATGGGTGTCTTTCCGAATGAGAAGATTTCTTGGCTTGACGTCACGGTGAAATACTCCACTGGTCTTACAGTGGAGCAGAGCTCTTATCAGCTGTGCAGTCACCTTCTTAGCCAAGCTCTCATCCATCCAACCTCCATGGACTTTGCAGAAAGCCTCCACGTCTTGGCATGGTTCGGGCCGCTCCAGGACCATTGCTAAGTGAGCTGGATCGTCAAACCAGTCCAGGAGCTGCAGAACGTTGGAGCATGGTGTTGAATTCGCCATCTTCATCAGTGCTACCTCTAGAGGCAGGACACCCTGTGACTGCACAGGAGGAGTGGGAGAAATTGATTAAAGAAGGTTACAGTAGCCTGGTTGAATCTAATCTAGAAATAAACTGTTGGTGTTCCGCTGGCCCTTATACTGTGTGAACATTTGCCTGGACCAATACAAATGATTGAAAATGACTTTACATTAATCTTGTTACATTAATGTTAAGGACAGTTTCTCTTCTTCTCCAAACTAAATATTTCAGTTTCGTGCCAATCACATTTGTATTATTCTATTTAGAGAGTCGGAAATGTGCCCCTGAGAAAGTGAATGTAGTTTAGCCTAAAAGGGTTGAAAATTTAACCTTGAGGGCCATGTTGTACCTTTAAAGGAACATTTATGGTGATTGTACCTCAGGATTGTCAGAGAACACACATCAAATGTTTGTTAAAGATACTTACTGTCTTGATCACCTCTGTGTCTTTATCCTTACCAACGAACTTGATGGCCACCTAAGGGGGACATTATAGCTGTGTTAAATAGTGACCTTGACATATAATTAGTTGAAAGAACTTACATAAGAGTGATCAAACGAGATCTTTTGTGTGGAAATAAACTGTCAATTGTGTCTTTTTTGGGTGTGAATGGAAGAGTAGTACTTACTGGTTGACTTTAAAAACATCTAAAAATTATTTTAAAAAATTATTTTTTTTTCAATTAATTAAAAAATAATACCTAATAATGATGCAGAGCACACGTCATAAACTAGAACAGCAGTAAAACACTAAAATACTGAAAAAAAATATGTTGAACCATCAGAAAGCAGACGAGCTGAGAGTGATGGTTCTCAGTGCAATGCTTCTATTTCTGAGGCCTAATAGAGATCTCCAGTGAGGTTAAGGGACAGAAAAAAAGATAGCTTACTGGCATCCCATCTGCTCTTCGTTCGCCGGCAAACACAGAGCCACAGCCACCATATCCCAGCAAGGGTCCCCTACTGTAGAGCTTCTTCCATTGTGGTGCTACACAAAGATAGTCAGGTCATTGCATGTCACGGTTACTGTCAATGCACGGTCACCAGTTTAGCCCAAAACATCAAGTCTTGTTAATACACATGCACAGACTGTATTATTTACAGAGTGCACCGTAGGTACTGAAATGTTAGCAGTGTTCATGTACTAAATCAGCCTCAGGAACATTCACTTTTCTAAATGTGCCCTTCAAATATCCTAAGAAATCTGACAAACAAGCTGTGTGCAAAACTTTAGCATCATCGTTAGCTAGCAAGCGCTAAAGCTACTGGTCCTCAATGCCAAAAACTTGGCAAAAATGAAATGTATTTTACACTTCGTTATCAGAAACATATTTTTAGAGAACAGATTAATGTCTTTAAAGTCACACTCGTTAACGAACCAACCTTCTACATTGGTCTGGGTTGAAGTTTCTGCCTTGGTGTTTCCACCCCTAAGCCTGGAGGTCCCATTGGTGGCAGTGGTCGGACTGGCCAACAGGGGTCGCAGTTCCGTTAACTTAGATTTGATACCGGACAGGAAAGCCTTCATGTCTGTAGTGAGATGTGTGTCGAAGCTCGATTAATCTCAACTTATCTCGCAGTGTGTCGGTGAACGACTGAAGGTGAACGTTCTACTCCCACTATTTATAGCAGGTGGAACAGAGAAGGTTCCATTCCAGTGACGTCATAATGGCTCTGGATGCTTCAAATAAACCTTTACTTTTGCTCAGTTTGTTATTTAAAGAAGCCCTTTCTTGAAATTGCCCCTTTTTTTTTGCTAATAGTTGGTTGTGTAACTTAGTTAACGCCTTGGTTGTCTGTATTTGTATTGCTTGGAATTTTAATTTAAAAAAGTAAACAGAAAAAAACTTTTGTTCACTACCCACCGCATTGGTATTTTCCCCATGATAACCGGCAATGAAGCACCCTACGTTACCAGAGTAATGGTTTCAATGTGATTGTTGTAATTATGATACAATAATTATAGGGTAGTATTTTAATTCGTATTTTTTAAATAGTATATTTTTATTTCGTTATTTTAATATTTTTTGTATTAAATAATAATTATAATAAATAATTTTTGTTTCATGTGGTTTTTTATTTACTTCGATGTCCTTGTAAATCAATTATTAAATGAATGAATGAAAGAACTGAGTTACCGATCCAATAAAATAGACCGATAAAATAATTTCTCACTGCCCCTCCGAAACCTTGAATGCTTCAAATAGATCTATAATTTCTTTTTCCACTATAAGTATTAGGATTGTGTGTTGCTGGAGCTTAAAGAGTTAATCCACCTATGGAGCCTTTATACGTGGCTCTGAATTAAATATTCTACTGTCACCAATTCCTGTTTACTGAGGAGAAGGACCAAACACCAAATAATCATGTGCATAAATTTATTCATGAATCTATACATGAGTTCCAAGCTGATTTTCTTTAAAATGGTTAGGCATACCTACCCAAACTGATATAGAGACCTGACACAAGTAATGTCTTGTATTGGACTTTCTGCACTCAGTCTGCCCTTGTAGCCCCGCCCCTCTGTCACCTGCCTGTTTGTATACAGACAAGCACAGTCCGCACTCTTAAACCAGCTGATCCCCATTGCAAGAGCACTGATTTCAGGAGACAGGTGACAGGAGAATGTGAGAGCAGAGAGAAGCTGATCTTCTTCATCTGGGGGTCAATGATGTAAAACTGTGCAGGAAAACACACACACATACAAACACAAATAGCTTTATCTTGTGTCTTGATGATAAAAATGGTAATAACCAAATTGTTTTGGAACTGCAAACAACATAAATTATTGATATATTTTGGGAAATAAGACTTTTACGTTCAGCTGCAATATTTATGTTACAGTCAAATCGAAGGACATTCCAAAAAGAGAAAGAAATTACTTAGTAATTAGTTTTTTAGAAACAACTTTATTTTAAAACATTGCACAATTCTTTATGCAGTTGCATATTTCTCAGAAGAACCTTTTCAGGTAGCCCAGCAGTGTGTGAGCTAGCTTTCAGATGCATTGAAAAGTTTCTCTACAAAGGAGCACTTCACATCAAAACCACCTTTTTCCAGAAACATGAAAATCCATTTCTGTGTCCTTTGTCCAGTTGTTAAGTGTCTACAGGCAGGAACGTGTGTTTTGTTTATTTGTGCAACCTGCTGAGATCTCTTTAAGAAAAAAAACCTTCCCAACAAAAGGCTCCCTGCTGCTACAGGGACAGTATCTCATAAAAAGGATAAAGCTGCAAAAGAGAAAGAAAAGTTCAGTTTTCCTTTTGCACTCCCACACACCCTCTGAAAACACACAATCGAGGTCTGGGTTCAAATCCCGGGTCAGGAGTGTGTTTTGTCTTTGTTCTTCCCGGCTCTTGGGTTCTTTCTTTCTTTTAATGTGTCTGGTAAGCGTGGCACATTACAGTGGGTGCTGTGAGCCGACCATTGGGTCAGGAAGGATTGGATTGGTTTAGTTTAGGCAGTGTGGGTCAAAAAGTGACAACAATATAAGTGACAAAGTTCTAAAGAAACATTGATCATTGGATTTGGTTTGGGTCACTGATTGATCGATGAATATTTTTGACAGGTTGGTTCTCATAATGAACTGGGTGGGTGTGAGTCATGAAATCCTTGACCTTCACATCAGTAGTGGGGAGAACTTTTTCAGCCAGCTTGTACTGCTCACTACACTGCCCACTACACTAGGACACTAGTAACTTCCCCACTCTCTTCCAACCTGATTTGCTATAACCAGGGTCCCAGCCAGCTTGTACCACCAAATAGATTGTTTCATTAGTGGGACTTCGTTACTGCTCATGCACGGACCACCACCACATGTTTGTTTGCTGCTCACACATGACCTTAACTAATGCCACATTCATAAACTAAGACAATTTTTCTTTATGAAGAATGGGTTGGGATTCTGAGTCTTGGTTCCTCTCAAGGTTTTTTTCTCACACTCAGTGTTTACAAAGCCACACTGTTGTAAAGAGTGAAGTGCAAATCAGCCACACCAAGAGCACTGATGCACCCCCAATCCATGAGAGATGTTGGCTTTTGCAGCTTTTGATAACACTTTAGATGTCCCTGTTACCCAAAAACAAGCTGAAACATGGATTCATCTGACCACAGCACACATTTCCACTGTCTTTCAATTGAGTGAATTCAGTTATGGTACAAAAAATTCCCTAGATTTTGCTGCATCTTTAATTATTAGACCTTTATTTTAACTATTAAAGGGTTTCTCACTGGACGTTAGACAAAGGCCTACTAGTTACAACTGGTTCTGTTGCAATAACCAAAATTTTGGGAAGTTGTATTAATTTCTCTGAAAACTTCTTAAAATAATTCAAGAGTTTTATTAGATATTTTTTAATTTGTTCATGATTATTACATTTTCTTGATAAAAAGAAATATCAACTGTTTGATAGTAGAGGCCTATATTTAAAAAGCTATTGGGTTGTTTAAATTAAAAAAAACATTATTATTGTTCTATATGTATATAATATAAATTGCAATTATTTTTCCATTGGTCATTAAAGGGTTAAGCTGTTCAAGTGTATCTGTATGATCAGTGTGAGAACACCAGCTTTGGTATCACTTGATTCAAAAATAAAATGCCCATTCCTGATGCTAACATAACAGAAAAATCCCTAATAACTGGTTATCAGAAATAACCCCCATCATAGTGGGGCACATTTTAAAATTAAAAGTATTAATTTTACAAAATTAAAGTATTTTATTTCAGTGATTGTCTCTGTGAACACACTCAGTGCTCGCAATGAAATGTGACTTCTGCATTTAACCCATCCGTCCTGCTGGAAAATGAAGTCAGCATCTCTATAAAACTTGTCTGCGGAAGGAAGCATGAAGTGCTCTAAAATGTCCTGGTAGACGGATGCATTGACTCTGGACTTAATAAAGCACAGTGGACCAACACCAGTAGATTACATGGCTCCCCAATAGAGAATCTATAAGGCTTTGCCAAGAGAAAGGTGAGAGACATGAGACCAAACAATTGAGGCAGTAATTCATGCAAAAGGGACCCAAACCAAGTTCTGAGTACATATGCATGATTATACCTTTCAGAGGTCCAACATTTCTCTATTCAAAATCCCTTTTTTTCATGTAATATTCAAATTTTCTGAGATTTAAAATATGGAGATTTCATAATCTGTAAGCAATAATCATCAAAATTATAACAAATAAAGGAAAATATCTCACTTTGCATATAATGAGTCTATATCATATATTAGTTTCACCTTTTAAGTTGAATTACTGAAATAAATTAACTTTGCACAATATTCAAATTTTTCAAGTTTCACCTGTAATGTTGCTATGGTCTACTGTCATTTTGTAACACTACTAATTGTGTAGTCTGTGAAGGAGGGATTCAGGTAAGAATTTCATTGTAATCTGTAGACCGTACTTTTTACATATGACAATAAATCTTAAAAAAAACTCTAGGGTTGTTGAATAAAAAATAAAACATTATTGTGTTTGCTCCAGATAATGATCATTGCTTTTTCTTGATGTGGCAAAAGGGTTTAAGGGAAATCCACAATTTTTTTCAAAAAATGCAAAATTAAATGTGAACAAGTCAGTGAGAGTGGTTTGATAAGTGTCTAGAGTCAGATTTGGTAGTGACTGAAACCAGACCATCTCACTGTACTTGCTTCAAGTGCATAATGCTACATTTATTGCTCAAAACTATAAGCTTTAAGCTTCCGCCTCTAGAAACTGATGTCACTTTTTTTCTTTTGGTTGTTACGTTTATCCGGTGTTGTCCAAAGCAGGATGGGTTCCCCTTCTAAGCCTTGGTTCCTCCCAGTGGTTCTTTCTACAGCTTAGGGAGTTTTTCCCTGCCTCTGCCTTCAGCTTAATCATTAAAACTTCAGGACCCTTGACAACTAATACACTGAGATCATTTCAGATTACACGTCTCTTTGCTACTGCGTTTAATCACCAATCAAGGTCAGATTTTTTGGCACTAAGGGCCTTATGATGTTCACAGCTGGCTGAAATGGTTCACACACACAGTGTTGTGGTGTCATGTATTGTTGTTGACCATCATTCAGGACTTCCCTTCACTTCTGCGTCAATCTCCCATCAAGGACACTCTATTCCATCAGAACCCAGACTTTTCTGCACTCAGGCCCCATGACTGTCACAACCGGCTTGAAACTGATTCCATACGTAGAACACTCACACTTTTCCAACTGCTATATAAATCTCTAGTTAGCGATCGTTCTGTAGGCTCAGGGGACTTCAATGATTTGAGGCCCTGTAATCCTGACTGCTTCCTCTGCCTAACTCCTGTCTTCAGGAAGTCCCACTTATGGGGGACATTTCTCCAGCTGAGACATCTATCTCTTTGTTAAATTAAAAACTTTAAAAAATATATATTGGTGAAACTAAACATTAGATGTCTTATGGACGTGCAGATTATGTCTATATTGCGTCCGTCGGTCCAAGACCAATTCTGGACTTTTACACTACATCCAAATATGTCCGCTATTTGGATGTCTAACTACGACCCGACTTGTATGTCAATATGCAGTTAAACATTTGAACCTCAGATTTTTGGACATCATGGGGATTTTTAACACAAATGCAGGAAACTGACATTATTAATGAATATATTTATTTCTTAATTTATGAAAAATATCAACATTGTGGTTAATATTGTTAATGAAAATGAAAACATTATTTGTGATAAAAACATAATATATTACTAATTATTTATTTGAGTACAGTATTTTGTTATCTATTTAATTAATTGACCAATTTAGGTATTTTATTGTGTATTTATTTATTTATTTATTTATTTTAAAATGCAATTTGTGAAAAAATTATGGTAGGCTTTCTTATGACTTCAACTTGTCAATGCCACTCTGATTGGCTGAGGCAGCTCGCCAAGCATTTGAATCTGAATTTTTCCTTCTTCACTCAGCTGTGCTCAGCGTACTCGTCTGCCATTAAGTGGGAGGTATGTTTGGCCACATCAGTTGATTGTATGTTCATTTATGTAAGTGTTAACAGTTTTAGCTTTGTGGTCTTCAACCACACAAATCTGCTGTGGCTATTTGCATTGTACTTGCAAATGACAGGCCACATCCTGCCACACAGGAGTAATAGCTGCTGAACAAAACAACACCATTTGGGAAGAAATAGTAGCTTAGATGAAATAAAGCAGAATGTATATAATAAGCATGGTGTAAGATTCACAGACTCGTAAAGTTGGTTATATATACCCATCTACTTCAATTCAAACAAAACACACAGTATATGCAATATACATATGTATATGCTAGTTCTGGATGATGGTTTTACAGCTTTTAACCCACTCACTCCTGCTGATATATATATATATATATATTCATTTACATGTTTGTTACTGCTATCAGGTAGATAGAGGAGGATGGGTTCACCCTTCT
This sequence comes from Arnoldichthys spilopterus, assembly GCA_037974385.1. NCBI lineage: Eukaryota > Metazoa > Chordata > Actinopteri > Characiformes > Lepidarchidae > Arnoldichthys > Arnoldichthys spilopterus. Next base: position 2,204 of record JBBPDA010035501.1, on the reverse strand, counting down.
GAGCCTTGAACTCTGTTCATGCATACAGTAACCAACGTTGTTAAAAACCACACTGTTGAAGCCTACAAAACAGCCGCGTACCTTCCATAATGACAGATCCGCCGTCTCTTTTGGGTGCAATCTGCACATAAAGGTGTATCAGTTCAGTGAGGTTATGCCATTAGTTTACACTACAACAACACAGATTATTAAACTATCTGAACAACACTGGTGAATCTCAGAAATGAGATTACAAATAGAAAAAATATGTTTTATAAAAAATTACATTTTAAAAAGTTATAGATGTATAAAGATCAAGTAAACATATTAGAAAATCAGCATTTTTAGGCTTGGACTTCTGATAATAGTAGCATAAAATGAACAAAACAATGAATTATTAACTGATATGATAGACCTTATTTCAGCACACACAGGCCTCTTTAACTATACAGGGAGTGCAGAATTATTAGGCAAATGAGTATTTTGTCCACATCATCCTCTTTATGCATGTTGTCTTACTCCAAGCTGTATAGGCTCGAAAGCCTACTACCAATTAAAGCTAAATTCTGCCTCCACAAACCTGCTAAAATCTCCGTTTTACAAAAACTCCAACATTTGGCCTGAGGAAACACACACACACTGTTTTAATGGAAAAATAATAGTATTTAATGTACGATAATGACAAACAGAATATTAATTAACCTGATTTTTATGCAGTTACTTGACAAAAGTCAATTAAATAAATAAATAAATACTTTGAATGATTATATTTCATATACAGCTATCAGATCTAACATTAACACCACTGACAGGTAAAGTGAATGAGATTGACTATCTAGTTATTTCATTACAATGGCACTTGTCAGTGGGGTGGCATACATTAGACAGGAAGTCAACAGTCAATTCCTGAAATTGATGTGCTGGAAGCAGAAATAAAGGGTGAGTGTAAGAATCTTTGACAAGGCCCCTCACTGTGACGTATCACACACAGGTTGTGCAAGTAGGAGGAGGAATATTGGACTAACCCAGTAGAGCCAACAACACCTTTGATTTCAGGAACATGCTGATCCTGGGTTTTGGAAACCTAAGCACAAAACTTCAGAGCTTGAACAATGCACAAAGTTGATCACTTGATTGGCCTGTTTCAAACAATTGTAACAGCTTTAAACCACAGTGTGATTCTTATCGACATTTACAGTGAGTGACTCCACTTTGACCTGTGTTCCAATGTGATTTGTTCCAATGTGATCTGTGTTCCAGTATGATCTGTGTTCCAATGTGATTTGTGTTCCAATGTGATCTGTGTAATACTGTGAACCATTATACGCTATGAACCGTGTTACAGTTTGAACTGTTTTACAGTTTGAATCATATGGAAAAAATATATTTAAACTTACACAACAAATTAAGCAAAAAACCTGATTGTGTTTTTCATTTGTCTGCTGAAAATTTAGAAGAAACTTGGCACTTGCTTTTTGAGATTGAAAATTTTTTTGTTTGTTTTTATTCTTGTTTCAGTTTTTTATGTATGCGGCACACTCCTGAAGTGTCAAATGAATTGAGTCCTACATACAAATTGTAACGATTGGAGGACGCTTGGATCCAAATGCAGGCTTAACAACACGATTTATTTGCAACATGCAAATAGTCCATCAGGCAAAATCAAGGTCAAAAACAGTCCGAGGTCAGAACAGGAACAAACAGGAATAGAAGGGCTAAGGCTATGGTTAATACACAAAAGCTAAGGTCGATACACAAAGACTATGAGCTAAGGATGCTAAGGCTATGAATCATGGCTATGGATACTGCTGAGAAACAGACAGTCGGCATCCCACCCTCCTTGTGTTGGGTGCGAGTTTAAGTAATGTCCCTTATTAGTCTTTTAATCCATGCCACCTGTGCGAGGCTGGGCGTGGGAGCCACCACCAGGTGGTGGCACCTCTCCCTGGGCTCCCTTTCTTATACAAATAGAAATGTAATGGATTTTTCTGTTTCATAAATGAAAATGAATCAGTTAGATCCAGCAGTTCTGTTTTAATGTAAATGTAGTTTTAAAGTTAAGGCCAAAATTATTGTAAAATTATGCCCCCCAGGAATAATGAAACATTGTCCTAATCTTCTTCCCAGTGTTTGCAGCATTGAAGGAATTTGATATAATCAAACATTCACCAGTGCTATTTAGTAGCTTTTGGTACATTTTGTAATATAAAATACATTTTTAGGCT
>JBBPDA010035490.1:0-14778 GCA_037974385.1 Arnoldichthys spilopterus | reverse complement strand
CATTATTATATCCAGCGCATATCTGCTCCATACCCACATTATTATATCCAGCACATATCTGCTCCATACCCACATTACTATATCCAGCACATATCTGCTCCATACCCACATTATTGTATCCAGCACATATCCGCTCCATACCCACATTATTATATCCAGCACATATCTGCTCCATACCCACATTATTATATCCAGCACATATCTGTCTTGTGTCTTTTTCATCAAATGCCAGTCTGTGAGTAGATTCCCAGCTGTTTAGAAATATTATTAAATATAATTAGCTAACGTCAGACAGCCTAATTAACAAATGAGCAATTAAGATTTTCAGTGATCTTATATTTAGGCCAGCAACACAGAAACCCACTCCACTGAGGACTACCACCAATCCTCCAGGATTACTGGAGCAGCGATATAGCCAACTGCTGGAAGAATATTGGTGTTAAAGCTCAGCTAATTAATTTAAGCAAGCTTATTCTGTAGTTCTGTATGATTGTTAGGTGGCTACATTATCAGCCGGTGATCCAATAGTTAAACGACGTAGTTATGGGCGGTTTGGACAAAAATGCTGCCCAGTTTCTGATGCACGAGCAATGCGTTGGCCACGAGCAATGCGTTGGTCTCCGTGTAGCACCACTCCCAGTGTTGATCTATGCAATGCGAACGTTTGATTGTTCCCTCTGTCCTGGAAGTTGCTTTGGATAAAAGCGTCAGACACATGAATAAATGTAAAATAAATGTAAATGTAATGGTTTTGGTATAAATCCCAAAACATAATTATTTTTTTCTCAAATAGAAACCTGAGAAAACTTTGGGATTGAGAAATACATTGAAAACAAGATAAAAACCATTGAGAAACAGCAGAGTGAACTGGTAAACCTGTTATTACATTAGACATGAACTGGAAAACATGTTTTCAATGTTAGCCCAAGGCCTTTCCTTTTTAAACATCAAACCTGAGGACGAAGATGCAGAACTGTTACTGAAAGACGAACCAAACTGTGCTAAACTTCTAGACTGAGTGTAAGCTGCCTTATCATTGGAGGAAGTGTCCTCGCATAACGCCGTCATGGCTTTAGCGTCTGAGCATGCTTGACTCTTCAAGTGTTTCACAGACAACTGATTACCTCGCCTCTAATGGCTCGTTTTCATGTAGTTTTCCTGCAGTGTAACTCTCACTAGCTGCGAGTAGAGAGTTACACTGCTCTCACTCTAGGGCAGTGGTGGCCTAGTGGTTAGGACTCTGCCTTTGAGACCTGAAGGTTGTAGGTTTGAGTCCCGCCCCAGGCACTACTGAGGTGCCAGGTACAGTTGGTAGCTGCCCGCTGGTGCACGTGTGATGGGTTAAATGCAGAGGTTTCATTTCGTTGTGGTGCTCGAGTGTGTTCACAATGACAAATAGTCACTTTCACTTCACTTAAGGCCTTGTGGGTGCGTGTAATTCCAACTAAATACAACTTTCTTTCTTTTTTTACACTTAATGAACTGACACCCACTACTATCACACATTTAGTAACATGTAGAGTAGAATCGAGACCCTGTGAAGTATTACTTTAATTGTTGTCCAAATCAGATCTCTACTGTTGTTCGTTTACAAAGTTAACCATCCCATTGGTTTACCTGCCAACAACACATTCTGACCCACCCATGTATCCAGAACTACCCTCAAACGTCCTTGTGGCAAGGGATGTGGTGGTAATGGTGATGGAAAGATGGTAAAAATGTTGTCGAGTGGGGTAGGGCAGGGGGGTGTTGCCAGGTAAGCTTCCATCTAACCCAACTGTGAGTAAAGTTTTTTTATGTAGCACCTTTTAAAGCAGCAAAAAGAAGTAAAAGAATAAAAAAAAACAATCAAGATACAAAATAACAGAAAAATGAGAACAATAGGAACAGTAAGAGGTAAAGCAATCAGATTTAGCAATAAACCGAAGGCACGCTTGACTAGAAAGGTCCTCCGTAGTGCTACAGAACAGGCTCCCATGAACAGAGAAGCTTTTCCCCTCACACATCCAGAGCTGAGGTGGCCTTGGAAGGCCTTAACCTCCAAGCTTCTCCCAGGGCAGGTGTGCACCCCACTGCTTCTGCTCCTGGTGTAGTCTTCACAGGTGTCACAGATGGGTTCAGTGCAGAGGACAAAGTCGCTCCTTACTCTTCAGAGTGCCACAAAATGTGACTTTCACTTTTATCTGTATTTTCTGGTCCGGTGATTGTTTTGCAGAGGTTTGGTGCAGAACCGATGCCTATGTCAGGTCTGTCTCTTATTGCGTTTCAGCTTGAGTTTTCTTTTTCCTCTCCAGAAATGAGCGAAACCCCGGCCCAAGTCTTTTCCAGCTCGTAGTGCCCACCTTCCAGCCCAGATTACGCGTATTCCCACAGCTATTACGAAACATGTCCGAGCAAAACATCCCACAGCAGAGCTGGAGTGAGGTCGAGTACGAAATAATGGATTCCACGTGGACTCAGCAGGCGCCCTGTGGCGCCGCATCCGACCGAAGAAAGAAGAAAATCACGGACAAGGTGAAAACTCACCACTGCTCCGAATGCGGCAAGAGCTTTAACCAAAAGAGCAACCTCGACGCCCACCTCCGGATTCACACGGGAGAGAAACCGTATCAGTGTTTAGAGTGTGGGAAGAGCTTTACCCGGCAGAACACCCTCCAACTGCACCTACGCTTCCACACAGGCGAGAAGCCGTACCTCTGCTCGGTGTGTGGAAAGAGCTTCACCAGGCACAACACTCTCCAAATGCACCTGCGCCTCCATACGGGAGAGAAGCCGTATCTCTGCTCGGACTGTGGGAAGAGCTTTAACCAAAAGGGCAATCTCAAAGCCCACCAGCGCATCCACACTTCAGAGAAACCGTACCACTGCTCCGAGTGTGGGAAGCGCTTCACAGACCAGAGCAGCCTCCAGCGACACCAGCACGTTCACACGGGAGAAAAACCCTATCGCTGCTCAGAGTGCGGGAAGAGGTTCAGCCAGCAGAACCACCTGCAAACGCACCAGCGCATCCACACGGGAGAGAAGCCGTATTGCTGCGCGGGGTGTGGGAAGAGGTTTAGTCAAAAGAATCACCTCCAGACACACCAGCACATTCACACCGGTGAGAAACCGCACCAGTGCTCAGAGTGTGGGAAGAGTTTCCGAGAACGAAGCGCCCTCATCAAACACCAGCGCATTCACACTGGAGAGAGACCCTATCACTGCTCAGAGTGCGGGGACAGTTTCAAACGGTACTACCACCTCCAGCAGCACCAGCGCGTCCACACGGGAGAGAAACCGTACTACTGCTCCGAGTGCGGGAAGAACTTCAGACATTCCAATACTTTAAAGATACACAAATGCATTAAGAGAGAGGAGGAAACGCCCGAGATCTGTTTGCGAGAGGTTGTTCCTGATTCCTGAAGGTTCCTCATTTTCTGCAGGGTTATCGTGCAGACCCTGAGTGGCCGGTTTTACAACGTCTCTTCACCTGCACTCGTTGGCTCGTTGGTGTGACCTGTATTTTTACCAGATACAACTTCTAATGAAGGCTGTAACACTGTAACGAAACATTTCTTTGGTGTGATTCTTCTGCATACAGTCATGTGGAAAAATAAGTGGAAATTCATACGTTTCAACATATTTAAACAGGCAAACATTTAAATATATGCGTATATTTATATATTATTTTATTTGTAAAAACATTATATAAAAAATGTAATATTCTCCTTTGGAGAGAGTATAGCCTTGGCCTCAGAGGCTAGCATCGCCCCCTTTTGCACAAATGTCTTGTAGGCATTTTGTACAGCTGTACTCTGGTCTCTGACACCAGAAAGTTGAATTTTTCTTTTAACACCTTTGTCCAAAATGTCTTCATTTGCAAGATCTTGCATGTACTGATCTTTTCGATTTCTACACAACATTTCAATTTTGTTCAAATCTGGGCTTTAACTAGGCCGTTCCGTAACTATCCACCTCCACTTTCTGAGCCAGTCCTTGGTCAATGTGCTAGTGTGCATAGGGCCATTGTCCTGTTGAAAGGTCCACAGAGTAACCAAGTTACTGGTTCGCCTTTTGGACAGATGGCACTCTTTGATATGATGCAGAGTTCATAACTAAACCAGTGACAGTAAGCAATCCCAAAACATAGCATTTCCAACACCATGCTTCACAGATTTTCTCCTGAAAAGCTCTTTAGTCTTTGGTCAACACCACATGTGTGTACTGTTATGGTGGCCAAACAACTCTATCCACATAATTGCGAAAGGTATATCCTTGGCCTAAATGTTCTTTGTCAAACTGTAGCCTTGCTTTAATGTTCTTTTTGGTGAACAAAAGTTATTTTTTCTGACACACCTCCCATGCAGGTCAAATTTGTCCAATTTCATTCTGATTGTAGACGTCTGCACTTTCACACCAACAATTGTAAGAGTTACATGCAGATCCCGTGATGAAAATCTGGGATTTTTGGGCAAACAGATTTGCTGGGGCGGTCGGTTCTGGACAAATCAGCATTTGTTTAAAATCTACTTGTAGAAGATTTTCACAGGGATCCACAACATTTCTGAAGGCCTTAGTAAGGTTCTTTAGATCTTGGCCTGATGATACCACGCACTTCAATGCAATTCTAATCAATGGCATCTAAATAGGAACACCTGATTCTAATTGTTGATTGGACCTGATTGGAATTGTAATTCCAGTAATGAGTATGATTGATCTGATTATTTAAAGTATGAAAAACAATCACTATCAAAGAGTGGGAAGTGTTTAACTTGTTCAAATATGTTGAAAAGAATCAACAGATTCCATGAGCAGAACTTTCTTTTTCACTCGACTATTATTGTAAAGACTTTGCTTTTAGTGCTGTATGTTTTGTTTAGTATCTGCAGTTCCTCATGTTTTATGATTGAAGCATGGCACCACACCATACTGTCAGACCGGTGAGCCACGATGTGATGAAATGATCCTGGAAACTGGCATCAGGTCCCTGTGAGGAATATTTACAAATCCGAGCATGTCAAACACCACCTCCCGCTGTCAAGCTTTTGTATAATGAGCAAGGTTTTTCTTCAGACGCATTAGGAGGTGAGCTGCTCTCCTCAGAAACCTTATGGTGTAATATAGAGCCTCATTATAACCCAATTACACAAAGCACATGGCACCGTTCGGCTAAAACGAATAGGCATTTTGCATTGCAGTGTTTAGGGTTTTTCTTTCTGAACTTTAAACTAATTCTTTGAATTGCTACCTATGATTATTTTTACTTAGAACTTGCTGTATGACAGACTACAGCAAGTGACAGAAAAAAATGTCATTACACTCTGAACTAACTGTATTAATACAAATATATATCAGTGTTTATTTGCATGTAACCAACAATAAATAAAAACGACATACCGATATGGTGAATAATTCGTATACCTCTTGCTGCTGACATTCAGCACAAACAAATAAATTGGGGTTCCTCCATCCAAGTAATTCCTTCATTTTTTTCTTTTTCATTTTACGACATGTTATGAAATTTTACTGCTGTGTGCAAAAGTTTGAACGCCCCAGCCAGGTAGAGCAGGATGTGTGAGTCCACTTTCAAAAACAGGTATGAACCAAACAAAGCATAATAAAGCTCGTGTAAACAGACAGATAAGTGAAAATTTGTCATTGTGAACACACTCAAGCACCACAATGAAATGTGACCTCTGCATTTGACCCGTCACATGTGGAGCAGCGGGCAGCTACCACCAGCACCCGGGGAGCAGTGTAGTGGGATGGTACCTTGCTCAAGGGAACCTCAGGGTGCCCAGGGACTCAAACCTGCAATCTTCAGGTGCCAAGGGCAGAGTCCTCACCACTAGGCCTCCACTGCCCAATAATAGAACAATATCCATTTAGAACAGTAGTTCTATAACTGTAAGACCACTGAGAACTGACGGAGACACACTGAAACAGGCGTATATATTACAAGAACTAGAACCAGGGACTAGACAGAGGTACAACAGGGAGGTATTTTGTTGTTTATACATGTAGTTTTAACTCCTAAAAAATTGTTACTTCACTGTCTTAATATTTTAAGTTAACTGGGCTTCTAATACCATGTGGACATAAAACATATTTAAAAATCTTTTTCATTCAGTTAAATTATTACTGTTAAATTATAACTATACAAGCCAGCATTATATCGCAGATAATTTATTATAGAACTGTATCATTTACATTTTCCTGATGCTTTTATCCAAAGCAACTTCCAAGACATGGAGCAGTGTAGCAGGACAGTATCTTGCTCAAGGGTACCTCAGTAGTGCCCAGGCTCGGACTTGAAACTGTAACCTTTAGGTCCCAAGGGCAATGTCCTAACCACTAGGTGACCACTGCACCACAGCTGGTGAAACTAGTTATATATGAAAATATGTGGTGGAAATGACATTTGTAACTCACATTTCCCAAAAATGACTAAAATGACCCATTTATCTCTTGGATGTTGAAACTAGAGAAGTTAACGGTTTTCATCATCGCGAATGAAACCACCACTGTGTATTTTGCTATAAATTCGAAACTAAGTGAAGGAAAATCCATATATGATGGTTTATAATATTAATCTGCACTGAGCTTAACATCAAAACACATAATAATGGATTAAAGAACTAAAATCCTCATGACCCTCATGACCCTTCTGTCATTTCAAACACAAATTAAAGAAAACAGACATTTTCCAGCAGGTGTGAAACCCCACATTTGCTTTTTCAGAACTTAGTTTCGGAATCTCTCGTGTGAAGACAGATCACCATTAGACACCAGGCTTTAGTGACCACTGCTCAGTACCTTGAGGGGGAATGTTGGAGGACTACTGACTTTACAGCAGGCGAAGTTCCACTGAACGGCCAGTAGGTGGTGGTGTAATACCACTCATAGTTTTATTCCTTTCTGCCATGTTAGATCTTTGGTTTCTCATGGCTGTTGGACCTCCCAGGTTGTTCTGCTTCTACTGCATCATTTCATGGCATGTTTTCAGGTCTAAGGTTTCTAAGGTGCCATGCTTTGTTCTTGTCTGTGATTGCTATGGTGATGTAAACAACTCCAAGCATCCACCTCTATGAACTACTAGTCAATCAGAGATAAGAAGGTGCCTACTGTGTGCAGATAACACAACGGGGCAATAGGGGGCGCTGTGGACGTCTAGCTTTGCACTCACCAGACGTAGCAGCAGCAGCAGAAGTAGAAGAAGAAGAAGAAGAAGAAGAAGAAGAAGAAGAAGAAACAGTAGGAGAAGGAAAATTAGGTGAATGCAGGCAGGGGAAGGAGAAGGAGAGCCCGGGAGCTGTGATATTGAAAGTAAGGAGCTCTTTGACCAGAAATTAGGCCAGAACTACTAATCACCTGAGTGGGAGGGGAAAACCAACAGGGTGACCACAACAGTGCAGAGGAATATACAAATGGATAAGACAATCATAAAAAATCATGGGTCTTACATACATCATATTCAAACATTAGTGTGCACAGTTTTTCTGGCCTGTTGGTTATTATATTTATTAAATAATGAAAACGCATTCTACAAAGGTGGGAAGGGTTTTTTGGAAAATTAGTTTGTGTGTATACTATTTTATATGATAATTATTTTTGTTTGCTACATTTATTTTACAGTTTTAAAATGTGTTTCTTTGAAGTTGGTAGGGATTGAATATTTAAGACATTTTGCTCTTTCCAAAATTTTAGTTTTGGTTATTTTTTTTCATAAACTATGAAAACAATCTAAAGGTAACCTCAAACTATGCAAAAAACAAACATTTTGGAAAATTTTAGCAAATTGTCTTAATATTCATCTTACTTAATTCAGAGTACACTGAATTTACAAAATGTTTCCTCAGAAATGTATTATTGTACCATTTGTGTAAAAAAAACAAGAGTCTGCATTTACCTGTAATTAAGAAAAATGTGTTATTATCTTTTTATAGGTTTCATAGAGCAATCAAAGTTATCAACGTCCTCTAATTTCAGTATGCCCCCATTTCCTTAATTACATAATTGACCATATTTGCTGCTTGAGAGAGAGACAGAGAGAGAGAGAGAGAAAGAGAGAGACAGAGAGAGAGAAAGAGAGAGAGAGAGAGAGACAGAGAGAGAGAGAGAGAGTCATCCATAATTAGATATTTAAAAAACGCATTGTAACAAAATCTCCAATGTATGAACAATGTGCTACGCATTTCGATAGTTTTTTTTTAAAAAAAACCTCCTTTCTTGTTTTTGATTCATTCCTTGGTAGATTTGCTAGTGTGCTTAGGATCATTATCCTGTTGTAAAGTTCATCTCTAGTTCAACAGCAACGTTTGGACGGATGGCCTCACACTATATTCAAGAACTCTTGATATGATGCAGAATTCAGAGCTGAATCAATGATTGCAAGCTACCCTGTCTCTAAGGTATCAGATCAGAGCCAAACCATTAGATTTCCACCACTGTGCCTTATAGCTGGTATGGGGTTCTTCTCCTGAAAAGTGGTCTTTGGTCTGCACCACACATGCATTACTGTGGCCAAACAACTCTATCTACATTATTCCTTAGGCCTGAGGTCTTTGTCTGAATGTTCTTTGGCAAAGTGTAGCCTTGCTCTAACATTCCTTTACTTTATGGAGAACAAAGTTAATGTCAATTGCTAGAAGTGGGATGGTTATTTAGTGGGTAACGCTATCGCTTCACAACTGGTTTGATGATTCGGAATGATTCGAAATTCTGGAACAAAAAACTTTGCTGCATTTGACATTTTTTTTCTCTTCTATTTTCTACTGCAGAAATGAAAGACGTTTCCTCTTCTTAGTGTGCACCTTCCTGCCCAGTTTACTATTACTATTCCAACTGGAACAGGAGATGTCAGCAAGAGTAAAACATCCCACAGCAGAACTGGAATATGAAATGATGGATTCCACATGGACTCAGCAAACGTCCTGTGATGCTGTTTGTACTAGAACATCTGACAGAAGAAAGCAGAACATCACCAACAAGACAAAACCTTACCACTGCTCAGAGTGTGGGAAGAGCTTTAACCAAAAGGGTAATCTCAAAACACACCAGCGCATTCACACGGGAGAGAAGCCGTATTGCTGCGCAGGGTGTGGGAAGAGATTTAGCCAACAGAGTCATCTCCAAACACATCAGCGCATTCACACCGGAGAGAAACCGTATCACTGCTCAGACTGTGGGAAGAGCTTTAGAGAACGAAGTACTCTCATAAAACACCAGCGCATTCACACTGGAGAGAGACCCTATCACTGCTCAGAGTGCGGGGACAGGTTTAAACGACGCTTTAATCTTCAAGAACACCAGCGCATTCACACTGGAGAGAAGCCGTACTACTGCTCAGAGTGTGGAGGCAGTTTTAAGCGATATTTTAATCTCCAAAGACACCATCGTGTTCACACTGGAGAGAAACCATATTACTGCACCAGATGTGGGAAAAGCTTCAGGCATTCAAATACTTTAAAGATACATAAATGCATCAAGAGGGAAGAAAACACACCTGACATTTGTTTGAGAGAGGCCAGTTGTTAATATTATTAGAAAATAAATGATTAGTTCCTGTTGTCTCTTCTTCTACATATTATTGCATTACACTTTTATTGCTTTACTGGTGTAACCTGTAACCATCATATTGGTGACGCTTGAAAATTGGTGAAAGTTTTAGAATTTTCAAATATTTTTGCATGAATATGATTTGAAACATCATCCGATTTCCACACATCCTAAATGTGGAAAAAGAAAACCCAATTACACAATTGAGAGAAATATAACAATATATTCCTCAGTATTATATTTTTGTCTCAATTGTTTACTTGTTTTTTCTGTTTGCAGGACTGAAAATTGGATGTTGTGTTGGATCACATTTATGTGGGAATATAGAAAATTCTAGAAGGGTTTTAAATACCGAGGTAGAACTGTTTTCTGACAGCCATCTAACATGGAAAGTTTGAGTCTGAGATCAAGGAATTGTTTGTTGTTCATTTTGTTCAAAGTGTTCAGTACCAACTGCAACAATATTGTATTTGTAATTTTTTTTTTTTTATTTAAAAAAGTTTACAATCTGAGTCTACCAATGCATGAGCCACTATTTCTACATGTTTCTTCTTGATTTTTAAGTGGGTAAAAAATTAAATAAATATTATATAGGTTCATTTAAACGTTATTTAACCAAATGTTTTGGTGGTGGTGGTGGCCTAGTGGTTAGGACTTGAAGGTCACAGGCTCAAGTCCCAGCCCAGGCACTACTGAGGTACCCTTGAGCAAGGTACCATCGCACTACACTGCTCCAAGTCTTGGAAGTCACTTTGGATAAAAGTGTCAGGTAAATGTTTATGGATTTTGATTCATGCTTTTTACGATGAACATCAACATGCCAGTATCATTATAAAAAATGTTTAGAGAATTAGAAAAGCTACACTGAGTTTGACCATTTTTAGTGATTGTGTGTGTAAGGAAAGCAGTTCATTATAAAGAGCACACCGTGTTAGGGAGCAGTGCTGGCACAGAAGTTAGATAGTTTATTCTATTTTATTTTATTTTGATCTTTTATTGCCTACGTGTCTTTCTTTTATTGCCTACGTGACTTTCCATCGGGATCAATAAAGTCTGAATCTGAGATCAGTTCAGATTTGTGTTTGCTGAAGAATTGGGAACGACGTCCCAACTGTCCAATGGGCTTCCTCCTCGCATGAGCTCCTAGCCAATGGGAGTGTAGGAGGCGGGGTTTGGTAGAACGCTGGTGGGGAGCTTCCGCTATGGACAAAAAGGAGTCGGTGGTGCGCTGTTGAAGGTAAGGAGCCGTTCAACGCTTCTTCATCTCGTGCTCTACACTGAGCCTGAGAGGGAGAAGAAATGTCAGGGGGGATTTCTCCTTTTGCAGAATGGGAAGGCCAAAACAGAAGCAGCCCTCCTTCAGATTGTGCTGAGCAGGCTTGGTGGGGTTTGACTGTAGATCAACACTTCAATCTGGATACTCAAAGATTTTCTGTGTCCCAACACAATCTGCCAGGTTCCTCCCAAAGCCTTATGCAGGTGTGGTCAAGGTGGAGATCTGGAGCTACAGTGAGGATATGAAGTGCATGTGTACTGTACAGTCATCTCAGCAAACATGGTGGGACGTTTTTCCACTAGAGGAATTATTCTGTGTGCCATGGTGGCCTATGAGGATCTCTGCCTTACCTAACAAGGGTTTTACTCCTCTTACTCTGCTAAGTCCTGTAAGTTGTGAGATTGGGCCTCCATGGATTGGACTAGTTCCAGCACGTGCCACCGTTGCTCTGTCACATTGACATCTAGGGAATTTGGAGGCACTTTGACCTTTTGGCCATGTTCCTGAAACCGCTCCTGAACTATGTTTGCAATGGAGCATTATCCTACTGGCGAAGATCACTGCCAGTGCTGTCAATTATATACATAGATTGAGCGACATTAAGCCATATTTATTTATATGTTCTGTAGAAGACAACACGTGTCAACAACAATTAAAACATTTAAAACAAAATAAAAGTAAAAATACTAAAACAAAAACATAAATGTTTGTTAATTTATTAGAATAATAAAGAATAAAATATGTTAAGAATACATTCAATGGAAAGAGTCACCACTGTCAGGGGAAATGCGTAAGTTCTGATCTGGTTGGGATGGCATCTATCAGGTGGGTGGGAGATATTAGGCAGGAAGTGAACAGTCAGCCCTTAAAGATGATGTGAAGATTTTTGACCTTTAACCATCAGATTAACTGCTAATCCTAGAGGTGCACTTACTTTTGCCACTCACAGTCTGTAATATTTTAGTCAATAAATGGCCATATATATATATATATAAACACACACACTGATCAGCCATAACATTAACCCCACTGACAGGTAAAGTAAATAACATTGACTGCTTATTTCATTACAGTGGTACCTATCAGGGGAGTGGGATATATTGGGGAGCAAGCAAGTGAACAGTCAGTTCTTAAAGATGATGAATTATGATTGCACTCTTTTGACAGAGTTCCTGGAGTGACCAAGCCCAGGGAACTATAGAGTTTCCAACTGAGAGGAATGACCTTCTTGTAGCAGATTTTCGCTGACGTTATCTGTCTGTGCATCACTGGGCTTTGTTGCATCACTTTGTTGTCAGAGTGTCTTTACTCAAGTCCTTTACCTTTGTGACAGACTCTTCTGCTCATCTTCTTGCTGACCAACTTCATCAAGGGACGTCCACCTCTTAAAGATAAGGATCTGATAGGCTATTAATGCTCCACCTTCTGCTCTTCTTCAAGCTACAGCTCCTCCTCCACGTCTTGGGCCACCAAAAATCCGAGGCCGAAGTTGAAAAATACTACCTCTATATTGGCTGTTGCTTAGTCTTACTCTCATGTTCTTTTTGGAGAGCAATTGCTTTTTTCTGACACGCCTCCCATGCAAGCCAAAATTTGCCCAATCTCTTTGTAATTGTAGGTGTATACACTGTCAGATCAGTTTTGCCGAGGCAGCCAATCCTGGACAAATTGGCGATTAAAATCTTCTCATGCTCTCTTTTTACAATATGTTTTTTTATGTTTATATTTTTTGAGATAGTTGTACATTCCCTGCCAGACTCATAGACATCCACAACCTTTTTTCCAAAGGCCTTAGAGAGTTCTTTAGATCTTAGCATGATGACACCACCACACACTTCAATAGCAAGGAGAACAACATGCCCTAGATCAGGGGTGTAAAACTCTGTTCTTGGAGACCGGTGTCCAGCACAGTTTGGAGATTTCCCTGCTCAAACACAGCTGATTCAACACACCTGCTAAGTGCCAGGTTTAGTGAGTGCGTTTGAGGAGGGGAGGTACTCAATAGGGCTGGACACCAGCCCTCCAGGACCGGAGTTTGACACCCCTGGTCTAGATGTTAGGTTAGAAATTATGGAATAATTTCACATTGAGTTTTTTTCTCCTTCTCTTTCTCCTCCAGAAGATGAACAACTTGGAACGTTCCACAGGGCTTCGATGTGAAATGATGGATTCGGTATGGACTCCGCAAACGTCTTGTGGTGCCGCTTGTACTGGTACATCTGACACAAGACAGCGGAACATCACCGACGAGGAGAAGGCTCACCACTGCTCAGAGTGCGGGAAGAGCTTTAGTCAGAAGGATAATCTCATAGCACACGAGCGCATTCACACTGGAGAGAAACCGTGTCAGTGCTCAGAGTGTGGGAAGAGTTTTGCCCACAAGGTTAATCTCAACCGACACCGTCTTGTTCACACGGGAGACAAGCCACATCACTGCTCCGAGCGTGGGAATCAGTTTCGTCGGCAGCATAACCTCAAAGCCCACCAGCTCATTCACACGTCAGTGAAAGGGCATCGGTGCTCGCGGTGTGAAAAGACTTTTAACCGAAAGAGTGACCTCAAGGCCCACCAGCGCATTCACACCTCGGAGAAACCCTTCCACTGCTCAGAGTGCGGGAGGGGTTTCACCCAGCAGACTAGTCTACAAAGACACAAGCAGACTCACTCAGGAGAGAAGCCGCACTGCTGCTCTGAGTGTGGGAAGAGGTTCAGTCAACAGAACAACCTGCAAATACACCTGCGCATTCACACCGGAGAGAAGCCGTGTTACTGCTCGTACTGCGGGAGCAGCTTCAGAGATGGCAGCGCTCTCAGAAAACACGAGCACACCCACACGGGAGAGAAGCCGTATCGCTGCTCGGATTGCGGGAGGAGCTTTAGCCAACAGAATCACCTCCAACGGCATCGGCGCATTCACACGGGAGAGAAACCGTATCGCTGCCTGGAGTGTGGCAGGAGCTTTAAACACCTGAGCACTCTCCACGCACATCAGCGCATTCACACTGGAGAAAAGCCGTATTACTGCTCCGAGTGTGGGAAGAACTTCAGACATGCAAACACTTTAAAGATACATAAGTGCATTAAGAGGGAGGAAGACCTATATAGCAATGAGCGTCTCTCAAAAAGTGGTTGTTGATTCCATGTCAAAAGTTCCCGACTCTCTTTCGCGATTATGCCTGTATAACGGCAGGCTGCTGTGGCCTAATGGTTGGAGACGAGGCCTTGCACCTGGAGGGTCGCTAGGTCAATCCCCAGGATTAGCAAGCAAGGCACCCACTGCGCATGAGATTATTCTAATGTAAAGTGTGTTATTAATCCGTAAATAAAACTTCCATTTAGGAAAAGAAACACGAGTCCAGTCATATTCATTTATTTAGCAAGTTTACGAGAAGTGCTGCGCAATAAAACCAACAGAACTGAAAACGCTTCAAAGACAAATGTGAAGACATAAATATATTTTAAAAAAGCATAAAAAGTCTATGTTAAAACATTAATAAAGTTATAAAAAATAAAAAAAAAGAATAAAACAATAATGATAAGACAACAAAAGGGCAAAACCACAAGCAACTGACCTCTTTTTAATGTATTTTATGTAAGATAAGATCAGATAAACCTTTATTAGTCCCACAGGTGGGAAATTTGCATTTCTACGGCAGTGCAAGAGGTAAGAGCAGCAGAAGAGCGGGTAAAGCAATAGACACTATTTAAAAAACAATACGATTTATAAAAGTAGACTTTACAAAAAATATAGACATTAGTGTATGAGGTATTGTATGTAAACCTACTGCATGTTGCACCTGCACAGAGAAAAACAGAAGAATATTGCACATGAGAGAGAATGAAGGTAAGTGACTGTTTGTCATTGTGAACACACTCGAGCACCACAACGAAATGTGACCTCTGCATTTAACCCATCACCCGTGCACACGTGGAGCAGTGGGCAGCTACCAACAGCGCCCGGGGAG
>JBBPDA010035479.1:0-11794 GCA_037974385.1 Arnoldichthys spilopterus | reverse complement strand
TTTATCAATGCCATAGGAGAACCACATTTATCAATGCCATAGGAGAACCACATTTATCAATGCCATAGGAGAACCACTTGTTATCAATACATTAGGAGAACCAATTTTTATCAATACCATAGGAGAACCACATTTTACCAGTGCCATAGGAGAACCTCTTATTTATAAATGCCTTAGTAAAACCTTTTTTATATCAATGCCATAGGGGAACTACTCTTTTAGTGCCACAGGAGAACCACGTTTTTATCAAAACCATATGAGAACCTCATTCATCAATGCCATAGAAGAACCAATTGTTTATCAGTACCATAGCAGAACTACTTGTTTATCAGTTTTATAGGAACCCTTCAGATCCCTTTAAAGATCCAATACTGTTTTCTGCCTTTCCTGGGACTCATCTAGATGCAGCAGACAGAGGTTGACGGCCAATGGAATATTCCTTTAATTAACACGTTTCCTGGCTTATGCATGCATTGCCGTAACCTTGGTTGCAGCTTCCAGAGTGTTTATGCTTATGACAGTTATGATCTTCTGAGAGAATGTATGAACAACCGAGCAATCTTTGTAATTCAGGGTGACATGCACGGGCTGCTTTGGCATCTGACCATGCAATGTTTTCCCTTGCCGTGTGCATTGCTTTACTCACTTGTCACGCTGTCTGTCAGTGCTGAAAAGTGAAGTGAAGTCTAGGCAGTGATTAAGGCTTGTTTAGGGCTGTCACGATTTCTTGATTCATCGCTTGAAGAGCAATTAAAATTGTAAGAAACTATTAAAAGAATTAAAAGAGTGAAAAACACAACCTGTTTTTAATATCGCAGTGGTCTAAATATATCTAAATATATATAATATATATTTATATATCATTTCGGTTCATGTAAAAACTCGTTTTTTCGTTTTTACATTCAAATGATGTAGACAAATAAAAAAAAATGGCAATACATGCTTTTCTTAAGGCATATATTTTTTCCTTGTATACCTTATTATTGTTTAGTAAAAGTCAGTTTTTATTGTTTGACCTCTTTTAACATTCAAATTACTCCATGAATCATCAAAATAACCGCTATCTATGACTGACAAGCCTTAGCTTCACAGTCTCAAGGAAGGAGTCATTCAGCATCATCCATTCATGGCAGTGATTTGTGTCGTCGGTCCCTGACACTTGTTTTGTAATGCTTTTTTCCCTCCATAGTAGCATCGCTAAGCGCTTAGACAATGGTGGCAGTCATTATGAGCTGTGCAAAGCCAGGCTTTTAGTAACAGACTTTTGAAGTGAGGAGCTTAGACGATATTACTGGCACGGAAAAGAGTGCTTAGCCCAGAGCTAGACGCCTAATGAGCATTTCAGAGTGAACCCCAGATCAGAGTGAATCTGGAGGAGTGTGTTGGTAATAAAGAAGTATAATAAGCTAGTCAGTGGAGAGACTTGCATCATTGCCTCTACACCATTTGTGTTTTTATATTCTGACTAAAATGCTGGAGGTTTAGAATGTTTTCTGTACCTGCAATCAGGTTAGGGGTGGATGATGTGACGAATGTCAAGCACCACAACAAAATGTGACCTCTAAATTTAACCCTTCACACGTGCACACATGGAGCAGCAGGCAGCTATCAACAGCGCCCGGGGAGCAGTGTAGTGGGACGGTTCCTTGCTCAGTAGTGCCCAGGCCGGGACTCGAACCTGTGATCTTCAGGTCCCAAGGGCAATGTCCTCACCACTAGGCACTGTTGAGAGAAGTCCAAAATAGAATTGGTCCTGGTTGGTTGGATGTAGGAATTCTTTTTTAGGGATGCACTCTTAAGGGAATTGCAAGCTGATCCTGATATCTGATATTTTTCCAATGCCGTAGACCTTTATAAACACTTTTTTGTCAAATTTGTTTATGAAATGAGTGGTCTAAATGAATTTTCGAGGTCATAAAATTAGGACAAGATCTACCTGGAATAGCATTACCAAGAATAGATCATTTCTGTGGGGTTACAAATGTAGCAAAAAGAATAGAATGCTGACACTTTAGCATAGTAACCCAGAAGTGTACTAATTAGGCTGTGTTGGAACTGCAGTCAAGACAAGAGTAAAAGAAGCCCTGCTTGAATGGACGCTCTTTAGTCAGAGCTGGAAAGCCGATTCTGCAGGATGGCTGGGTTTGAAAACCGAGCACTGCTATAATTGCGTTTATTCCTTTATCAGATTATTGCTCGTTACAACTGGGGTTCCAGCTAAATGGTTGGCTCAGAGTTTTTGTTCCATTTTTTTTTTTGTTTGCCAGCAAGCAGTTTTTGAAGATCGATGGCGTAATTCTGTTTGGACAGTAGAAATCTGGCCAACAGCACAAACAGATAAGCAGTGTAATGCAGCAATATGGTTACTGAGTAAAATTGGATAACGTTCCTGACGTCGGATTCATCCTCAGCAAAGAGCCGGAAGCTCTGTGGCTACATTTCATTCTGATTGATTTTTTTCTGATTTTCTTTCTGTAGTTCTTTATTGCTGTGCCCTTTATCACAAATCAGTCAGTCAGTGTCAGAAACTTTCAATCGCTTTGAAATTAGAACAAAGTTCCTAAACTATGGTTACTTAAGGGTTGGAGAGAAGCAGCAAAAGAGGGTCAAAAATGGACACGGCCATCTCTTTATAGGAGATCCTTTACATACAAAAGCATGTCAATTTGACACAAAAATAAGCAAAAATAGCTTTGTGGTATGTAGTGATATGTGCCATGTAGTTCTCTGTTCTTACTCTTCCTGTAAATTTGCCTTTACAATCTTTGTGGTCATGTTTTTCAGGATAAACTCAAAATGGGTCAAATAAATAAGTGAGTAACAAAAGTGGTTATTAAAATGAATAAGGGAAAAAATATCTGAGCAAGAACTGACAGCTTTGCAACACAGCTTAATATGGTGTAGTTGTTCAGCACCACCTTTACTGGACAGCTCCTGATAGCCAGCAGAAGAAAGACAGCCACAGCATTTTCTTTTGGATTCCACTGTATAGACACCTTTGGTACAAATGGGTCACAAATGTCTTTGTGGTTAATTCTCACCTGAAAATATAATAACTTTAATTAAAGTCAGTTAAGTACAGGATGGCAAAATTGCTGATGAAGAAATACACCCTTTTGTGTGTGACATATAAGGACATATCCTATGAAACATCCTAAATGTTCTCTGTTGAGGGCCTTATTTTCACATCTCAGAACATTATATCCAATGCTTATTTAAACAGTTTGTTTTTGCTTAATGAAGTCTTGCTAATGTGGGGCCTATTTATGTAATTTTTACATAAAATTTTGCTATATCGTTATTTAAATGGGGATTTGATGTTACTGCTATAAAGCACTTTGGCTCCTTGAAAAACATTTCAGTTATGTTTCTTTTAAGAAATAAACATAATAATAATATATGTAATAATAATAATAACAATGATAATAATAAAACTAATAATCAATTTTTTTTGTAAAGAACCTTTCTAACAAGAAATGAAGGTCAAAGTGCTTTACACTAAAGAATTTGCATGAAAATTGATTTAGAAAAAAAGATGAAAAAAAAAACATAAGATGAAATAAAAAAAATACCTTACTGCATAACCTGCATAAAGGAAAACCCACAAAAATCCATACAAAACTCTAATAAAACTATTAGGTCAACAGGTTCTCTGTTTTACCCCCATTGGACTTTAACTTTAAAAGTAAATAACTTAGTTACCTTAAAATTCTGAGCGCATGAATCATCAGATAACATGTTAGCAAAATAGTGAACCATGTTTTACTTTGGGTTAATTTATTATTTGAAATTTAATAAACGTCACAACATCATTTATGAAGAGAGGAGAAACAACAAGGTAATCAGTAATCAGTAAAGGTAATCAGTTGTACACAACAGATGCATCAATTAGAGACTGAGTTGAAAAGTGCTGGAGAATTTAAAGAGCCATCCAACAAAAGGTTGTGTCGGGAGCCAAAGGGTTTTATTTTTCCACTGAGATGCTCCAAAGGACTTTTTGGCAGCTTTATTTTATAAGAGTTAGAGAGTAAGTGAGGGAGGGGAGGGAAGCTCTTTGTTGTGTGAGGACATAGGGCTTCAGGCTTTGTGTTTTGATGTGAGAGAACTGTGGGTTGGAGAAAGTCACAGGATGAAGGTGGTGTGCAGCCTCACCACAGTGAGCTCCGCCCATTATTTCTGCTTCTTCGCGGCCTGTCACCTACAGTGTGCCAGGAATAGCTGTCAGATCTAAGTCTGAAATCTGGAGACTGGAGAACGGCTGATATGATAATACGGTTCTCAGTGCGTCTCATCAAAGGAGAAGTCGCAATGGGCCTTCGTTTGACAGCTTTAGGCACATACAGGATACATTTTGCCAATATGTGTTATTTACCAAACCAGCATTTGAACCTAAACACATAATGTATGCAGTAAGCACATGGTAAAATCCATCATGCAAATTGATGTTTGTTTTTCTGCATTATTTGAACTCAGCTAGACCCCTTTACATTATGTTGAACACTTAATGATGAAGGAGCCAATAGAAATGTTTTAAAATTGCTTAAAATAGAATTTCATTGCATTAACATACGTAAGAAGTGAAGATTGTTTTTGCATCCTGTAAAGTTACTGCTCTGGAAATACTTTTGACACAGCAGTGATATGCAAGATAGGGAAGATTATGCAAATCAGTAGACATATATTCAACATGTGGCCTATAATGCATTCCCTTCAGTATTTTAAGCATTTAACTATTGTCAGAAATCAATTAATTTTATCCACAACTATCTGGAGCAGAGAGTCCAGAAGAAGCTCTCTTTTGGTGGGGGTTGTAGGTAGGCCACTCCCCCATCACTCAGTTTAATGCCAGTCAGCATGGATGTTTGATAGAGGATGTAAGAGAATTGAGAGTTGATGTTCTCCTCTAAGTGTGCTGAGCTTTACAATGTTGCATTAATGGCAGTTCAAAATGATTTTGCAGCTTCACATGATCCAGAGGAACTGAATTGAAGAGAATATTAGGTTAAAAAAACGAAGCAGTGCAGCGAAAATATCTTTTTCTGTGAAATTTTCTTTTAAACATACTCCATAAAAGCAGAGTATGTGTTACAGGTAATTAGTTACTCCCAACCTTTACAGCTGACTCTCTTCTTCTACTGTATGTAACTGGGTCATTACATAATTTAAAGTATGGTATGAAACTAAAATGAAAATGTTATATGCATAAATATGTATTATTATTATTATTATTATTATTATTATTATTATTATTATTATTATTATTATTATTATTATTATTGTTGTTGTTGTTGTATGAAAACACCACAAAAAAAAGTCTCGCTACAGTCCCAATAAATACTCACTACTCCTGTTTTTTACATTTGGACTACATTAACCCATGCAGAAAGTTGTTTTGGGAAGGACAGTTAATTTGTTAACACCGTTATCTCTTCATCACTGAACATTTCTCTTGCTCTTACATGCCAATAGGTCAGTGTGCAGTTAGCATGCATTACTGTGTGCAGTTTGTGTGATTAGCTGAAGTCTATGTAATCTAAACTGAGCATATTTTAGCCAACTTCACACTTTACTGTGGCTTCAACACTGTGGTTGGATCAAAGCCTTTCCCTGGTAGCTATTTAACATAAACCATAAGTCATCATTTCCCAGTTAATTCAATTTACAAGCCCTTTACAAAAGACCCCATTAGTGTCATGTTGTCAAGTGTTCTTTAGTGGAGGGGCTTTAAAGAGCTGTTTTATTTTAGAGCTGTTGTATTTTATCATGTTACTATCACCGTGGCTTTCACAGCCATCAGTGAAAGCTGTGGTGTCCAGATGTTCTCTCAGCAGTTATGCAATACTCCTGTCTGCAGAACTTGTCTGACAATGCATCACTGAACTGCATCATCACCTCCACCATCTGTGCTTTCTGTCCTCCATTCAGCCGCTGCTGCTTGATTATTATTATTATTTTAATTAAACACGCGACTCACTCATTTTATTTTGTGTGAGTATAAAGGGCAACTATGCAGTGCTTTTGTGCAAACAGCAAAAAAAAATTCTTTACCAGGAATGCTGATAGTGTAGTAAGCTTGTATAAAGTAGTTTAAATTCACATTACAATATCATTGCTAATTGTTTACATTTAAGCTTAGACGTAGAGGAGTGGTTCAGCAATAAAATCAAATATGCACATGTCCACTGACTCTACATTTTGTCAATCTGCAAAGACAGTTTCAGTGTGCAAATGTGGCTTTAGAACTGCAGCTGTAAGCTAAAGTTACTAACAATCACTACAATTCAGTAGTCACCCATATAGTCCTATTTTTTTGTCTGTGTGGCATACTGTGGGCTATAAAAAATGAAGAAAACTGCCATTTCAGGGCCGAAAAAACATCCACAAGTCCAATTGACCTTAATAAAAAACTAGATATGGTCTGAGCAGGCAGAACGTTTTGTTGATGTATTTTTCTAGAAATGATTCGAGCTATTTCAGTGACTGTTGACTTTCTAAGCCAAAGTAGCCTCAGTGCAAAATATGTACTCCAAATATGATTTGGCTTATCAACTACACCTGGGGTCAGTGGAAAGCTGTACATTTGATTGCCAGTTTCCTCTTAAGTAGCACTTTTTCATTCATGTCATGCAAATATGCCTTTGATTTTTTAATTTAAGTACTTAAAAGGCCAGTTTGGCTGGTTAAAATGCAAATAAAGTTTATATTGAATTCTTGCAAACAGAAACTACAGGAAATGTGCTGGTGTGTTTCATGTGTTCATTTAGCCCAAAGAGTGTGAGCTTTAGGTTAAAAAAGCCACAGAAAAACAGGCCAAAAAGGCATTTGGGCCAATTTGACAACCAGAAATCTGAATCAGCTTTAAAAATTCATAATCAATTCATCCCTTGTTTCAAAGAACCTAAAACGTTTTGACTTGAAACACATGTCTATGGGCAGCCATTTCAGCACCTACCTATTGGCTTCTATTCTAGGTGTGTTTCAATTCAGTGAGCTTTCTGTTCCTTTCAAAATCCACACATTGAAAGTATTCTCTGTGGGAATCGAGTACATGCCAAAGATGCAAATGAAGATTATGTTGGAAAATGCTGGAGAACTGCTTTAATTTACCCTAAGACTATGTTTAATCCTTGTTTGCAAAACAGAATTTATCATTCAAAAACCATATCCCACTTGAAAGCAGTCATCACTAGTCAATTAGCAGCATCTTGACATATGTCTTGTTTGTGAATTAATCCTTTTATAATCACTTTATTCATTTGTGAAATCGCTGATGCAGACAGGCCACATCCGGAGGTCTAATGATCATAGAAAAGGCGTGGGATGTCTGAAAGTAGCATAGCATCAGCAAAAAAAGCCCAGCAATTAAAGCAGCTAAAATGTGAAGCTCCATTAGAGTCAGGGGTTCTGTCAGAGTGAGTGTTGGGAGAGGAATTAAGCATTCATTCAGCTGTTCTCATAGCCTCTCTGCAAACTGCTAACTGACCTCTTTCTGGAGATTTTTGCTCAATTCAAATAGCCATAAAACTCAAAGGCAAGCAGCGTGCCAGCTCTGTGCAGTTACTTGTTCTTCCAAAGCTGATGCGTATTCCTCTGCAAACCCAAGTAGCTTTAAATGTTTCATGAGACCACTGGCATAGTCGGGGCAGCAGACATTTAAGATGGGTTTATCCTCATTGGCAGATAGTGGAATCATTTCTTAGGGCTTAGCAAAACATAGCAGTGTAAATGTGTACGTGTGAGTGATGACAATTATTTTTTGTATTGTTATGGTTCTCTTCTCCAGCACATTGCAGAAATGTTAAGAATGAGGTTAAAGTGCAGCTTTTATCTGAGGATACTAACATCTACATCATCTGAACCATATAGCGATTATAGGCCTCGTCCTATATGGTACATTTCAGTCATGACCCAATTTCAGCAGCCCATGAGTAATCAGACAGTTGGCTGCTCAGGTGTTTCTTGGCCAGCTGCATGTGGTTACATCATTGGTTCATTCACAAGAGAGTTAAAGAGAGTTGTGGCATTTCAATCTGAGGCCTGTTGCTATTGTTTCTGAGTTTGAAGGCCAGAGTATTGCAAGTGTCAGTACAGCAGGCCATCAAGGGGCTAAAGCATCAGAATAAATCAATCACAGACATAAGCAAAACAGGAAATGTGTCAACTATGTTTAGTATATTGTTAAAGGCAAATTCCAGTGATTGTTTTCTAAGTTTCTGTAAGGATCCAATCTGGAGTTTTCACCAACCTACCATATCCAAATACAGTAGTCCACCCCAGCTCTTAGAGTAAGAGTTAGCAAGAGCATGCTAACCTGAGTTTTGAACTGTTTATACAGGAAGCAAACACTAGCCAAACTTGCTAGCTTGCAAGCTTGTTTCTTTTGGAAGTTTCTCTGGTTTCTGACCATCTGCTTTGAGTTTTTGAATTTTGGTATTTGGATTGAAACGTTGAACGCTGCATTTGAGCCCATGTTATTTCCTTACAGTTTCAGCATACTTCCATTGTGATTTTATTGTGAAGTTATTCAGAGTGGGTTGATGCGAAATGGTGTATTGTAGAGAAATTTATTGACTTATATTTTGTTTTTTAGTGTTGGTGATAGAAACCTATTTTCACAATGCAAATACAGCCATCAGTAAAGCTACGTGTGTCTTGAGTTTTTATATGAAATGCTGATAATGGTAAAACTGGGGTAATCAGAAAAAAATAAAGTGCTCTTTGGGGACTGTTTTGCCTTAAACCACCCTGCATGTACCTATCCACTCTGAATGGATTTTATTTCATGTTTTTGTATGTTTATGTCAAAACTATCATAAAGCAAAGTCTCAGTAACAGGCAGTGTACTCATAACCATTTCAAGTAATAGCTTTCTGCAAGGGAGATTTTAGAGGCATTAAATTCTTCAGACGTCTGGTACAGCACTGTGAGCGATTAAGGCAAATTTCTCTGAATATAGCGTTTCCCATTAAGCCACTCTAAGGGACTTTTAAATGGACAATTGACTTTGGAAGATATTTTCTGAAATCTGTGGAATTTCCCTTTAAGAAAGCAAGATGATGTATGATGCCCGAAGTAAAATTATATTCATTATTTCTAACTCATAGCTCATTGAAACAAGTGGAGAAGCAAAACTTTCAATCAGATGCTGGATTGGACAGATTTGATTGGACATGTTATCCTGCTGAAAGGCCTCTGCAGTAAGGGAATACTATTACTTGGTCTGCAGTAATGTTTGGGTAGGTGGTATGTGCCAAAATAACATTCGCTTTGACCAGAGCATCACACTGCTTTCGCCAGCTTGCCTTATTCCCATAGCACATCTTGGTGCCATCTCTTCCCCAGGCAAGTTGGTGTCCATGCACCCAGATTGCCACATGATGCAAAGGAAATCAATTTGCATTGTTTTCAATTGTTGTTACCACAACAAACTAACATACAACCAAATGCTGTCACCATCTACTGCTACCCCTCACTGACTTATTCATGTCTAGTTGGCTGAAGATTTTTTCACAAGAGGATGCTGTTAGTGCTCCAATACCTTTTCATGCTTTGGATCAGTGACACTGTGTGCGCTTGTTGTGTTTTTATTTTAACCTTTACCAGACTGATGGCCTGAGGAATGTAAAAAAAAACTACATACACCACATCTACTAAGACTATGAAGCTTTTCAAGGCCTAACTATGGAACAATCTTGTCCAAGTCAATGATCTGTCCTGGAACTGGAATAAGCATGTGGAATACAGTGATTATTTGTCATTGTGAACACACCACAGCACAGCACACAGTGCATCACAATGAAATGCGACCTCTGCATTTAACCCATATGTTTAGGAACAGTGGGCAGCTGATGTGAGCAGTGCCCAGGGAGCAGTGATTGGGAGCAGTATCTTGCTCATGGGTGCCTGGGTGGTATTTGTACTGGTCTGGGATTTTAACCTTAAGGCCTCAAGGGCAACTTCATATCCATTACACCACCACTGCCCCTTCACTGTCACTTACTAAAGACTAAGGCTCAACCAATAAGGAAAGTTTGTGGTTATTATCAATGTAAAGGGGCAAAATAAAATCTGAAAACCAGTGATTTACTACCTGATACGACTGTCGGGTCTCAGTTTTTATTTTATTATTATTTTTTATTACCTCTCTTTATTAAAAAGTTCTGTTATCCTCATCCTCATGTTATTATTAGGATTGGATAATAGGCATCAAGATTGTCTGTTATGGAAACACCATGAAAGACCAAGAGAAACTGAAAAACAACAGTGTTACTATCCAATTACTGATTGTGTGTGTGTGTGTGTGTACACGCGTCCATGTACTATCTCTCTCACAACATGATAACATTCAACTCTCTTTAAAGATCCAGATATCCGTTGACAGCTTGAGGTTGGAAGTGCATTGAAATTGTAAATTGTTTATTTCTTTGGCTGGAAATGATAGTGTGACATGTTTTGACCTCATCCAAGAGAAAAGCAGCTATTATCATCCAAGGCCTGCATGTGAAAGCTTCTTCATTTGCCTGAATCCAGAGTGCACTGTCACTCTCAATGCATTGCCACTCTGCTTTCTCTTGACTGTATATGTTACATTTCCGTAATAAAAAGCCTATAAGTCACTGCATCGATGACCTTAACGTTTTGGCTCAGAACTCAGTTCTGCTCGACTGACTTGTGCTTCATGACATCGAGCTAATTTCCTTTCCATTCTCATGCTGAATAGGCCAAGGCTTCTGTAATGAGAAAGAATGACAGACCCACAGTGTGTGTAGCATAACAGTCATTAGCTATACTGTGCAAAGTTGCGAACTCCTGTATACCTGCTTTCAAATGGTGTAGTTTGCTCTAGTGGCTTTATCTACCTGACAGTTTTGTTCTGCTTCAAGACTTTTAGTCATTTCAGTATATGCAAATATATCATTCGCTCTACAGTGCAGAACACATATAGAAACTAAGCAGAAACAAATGGCCATTTTTAAATTTGTTGTTTTTGTGATGTCACAAGAGATTGTAATAAACACTGGTCAGCCACAACATTAAAACCACTGAGAGGCACCTTTTAAGGCATAGGTTTTTCTTAAGGAGCTATTAAACAGTCAGTTTTTGAGCTGATGTGATAGAAGCAGCTAAAATGGGTGAGTATAAGAATCTATCCCAAAACGTGATCATGTAGACTGGTCAGAGTGCATACTGACCCCTGTCCACCACTGAAAATACTAACATGGACATGTGAGCATCAGCATTGGACCATGGAACAGGGAAAGTAGATGGCCTAGTCTAAAAATTTTACATCATGAGAACAGCTGGATGCAGTGTAATGCTCTAGGCAATGTCCTGCTGGGAAGCCCTGGGTTCTGGCATCCATGCAAATGTTAAGTTGACATGTACCACATACATTAACACTGTTGCAGACCAATTACACCCCTTCTTGGTAATGTCTTCCTTTTAATGCCAGTGGTCCCTTTCTGCAGGATAATGCACCCTGCTACTTCAAGAATGGTCATGAATGGTTTGAGAAACATGACAAGGTGTTGAATTGCCCTACTAGTTGCTCAGATTTGTGGGATATGCTGGACAAACTAGTCCAATCTATGGAGGTAGATTGGACCATCTGCTGCTGCTGCTGACTTTAAAATGAGATATGTCATAGAATTGTACTGAGGCTGAGTGTCAGGGTAGTATTGCATAGTGAGAGCTTTATCAATTTCCACCCCTAGTAGTTGAGTGAAAGTGACTCTTTGTCATTGTGAACACACTCAAGCACCACAACGAAATGTGACCTCTGCATTTAACCCAT